>JADBJO010024693.1:0-10000 GCA_016801955.1 Conus betulinus
CTTCTGCAGTAGATGAAAGAGATACATCAGCAACATACCCGTAGCACTTGGCAGTTTGTGGGGTCAAAGTTGTGGGAGTGTAGGGAAATAGTACCCACCAATTGTCGCTACCGCACAACCCCGAGAAAAGCTATGACACACTACTTCACAACCCCAGGTAACTGAAACACACACACGCGCGCGCGCGCGCGCGCGCACACACACACACACACACACACACACACACACACACACACACACACACACATCAGCTTTCTCTCGTTCTCTGCCAAGCAGGAGATAATGAGATGACGTCATTTATGCGCATGCTTTCTGTGAACAGAAGTAAATTATGGCGTCGGGGGCGTCATTGTTGATACAATGTCAACGATGATTCAAAAGATATGTGTGTGTCTTTTTTTTATTTTGTTACTTGTATGGCATATCGTTTATTTTCATCATTGTTGTCAGGAAGCAAAATACTGAAAAGAGAAGGAAAACATTTTGAAATTAGGCATGTGCTGTTCAAGATTCAAGCAGGCTGGGAAACTAAATCCAGTTGTCTACTTCTTGAGGTTTTCGTCTTATTTGCTTGCCGCTTGCACCTCATTCTCTTCTGGGTGATCTTAGTAACTAGGCAACATGCTCTTCTGAGAATCACAGTTAATTACATAGTTTTTGCTTTATTAGCCACCTTTACCATGCATTCAAGGGGTTGCAGACTATGAAACCTAATCTACACGGCCCGTTTCCTGCCAGCTGTGTAGCAGATTTGTATTCTTACGCGTGTTTACACTATCACACAAGCAGTTTTGTGTCCCTGTTTGGTTGGGGTTGTTGGGATGTTACTGAGAAGTATTTGGGGATGTTATGGATTTATTCGATTAATTGTGGGATGTTACTAAATAAACTCGGTAGCTAACTACTGGCTTAGATTTATATGTACCGTGCATATATCTAATTCGGCTAACACAGCGACATATATCTACATTCGGAGGTGATAGCCCAGAATAGGCAAGAAACTGCTGAAGAAGAAAGAAGAAGAAGACGAACGAGAAGAAGTAATTAAGTTAGTGATGTTGCTTACAGCCCAGCCAACCGGAAAGGGCCATATCAGGGCTGTTACCACACTGACGTCAACCCAAAAAAAACAAATCGACAGCAGCAGCAGCAGCGCAGCAGCAACAGCAGCAGAAGAAGAATAAGAAGAAGAGACAGTGGCAGAGAGAGCATATCGTTCACTCGAACAGAGAGTCGAGGCTGAAAATGAAACCAGTGTGAAGGTAATATGATAGTGTGAGACGTTAGAGAAAGTTTTTCGTACACGTTCACAAATATAGTAGACAGAGCATAGAGCCAGGCAGAATATGCTACAAATTCTGTCAGTGAACAGGCATTAGAATTCACAAATGTATTTATTTTGACTACAAATTTAAAGATGTTCCAAAGAATCATGATTTTTAACGAAGACCTACCATATCCACACTAATAAAAACAAAAACACACAAAAAGAAGCTGCGTTCCTCTAGAATCACTATGGCAGGCCCAAAGGCCGAGAGGCCTAGCAACACCCTCCCCGAATCAGAGGATGCCAGGGATGTGAGAGAGCCTGAATGTCCCACTATAAAAGAATAATAAATAATAAAGCTTGTTTCCCCGAAGACGGAGTATGGCTGCCTTAATGGCAGGATTAAAAAAAACGGTCATACACACAAAACTCCACTCCCTTTGTTGAGCAGATGGGATTAATCCTTGTCTGTCTATACAGGGAGTGTCTGCAGGAGTTTCAGCCTGCGTAGGCAGAAGAAGAAGATATAGTTTGTGACTGGATTTCTGTTGAATAACCCTACTGATCGATGGAATAACATGTTTTGATGCTTGTGATTTTTGGAGCTGGAGGAGGAGAAATGCTAGACCTATCCACCCTGGGACATGTTGATGGTGTTTACATGTGTTATGGAAGAACTGTTGGCTGACCAGTGTCGTTACCCTGGGTTGGGGTTGGGATGGGGGGTGAGGGGTTATGGAAGGGTTGGGGGTGTTTTCCACCCGTTGAACTGGGGGACATGCTGTCTCACCGATTGTGGGACAGTTTGGAAGCGATCGCAGGCCTTAACTATCAGGACGCTTTAAGGTCCAACGTTTGTCCATGGGCAGCAGCAGAAATGACTGTTATTCTTCATTTACAGTCCTGTGGTTCAGAATCGAGGCGTAGTGTGTGTGTGTGTGTGTGTGTGTGTGTGTGTGTGTGTGTGTGTGTGTGTGTGTGTGTGTGTGATATATCCCCTGTTAATATCATTCTGCGATACTGGAATCATGCTTACAAACTTGTGAGTGTTACGCATGAGCCGTACATCCTTAAAGTGGAGCAGGCTCCTCCACGTGTTTCTGATCCGGTGGGACCTTCCGCCATTTGGCTGATCTCGCTATTCAACTTGTGAGGTAGCTGTTTTATAATTCATTTTGCATCCTGCTCATTGAAACGTACATTGTAAATCTCTATGGTCACAAACTTAAATTCCTGTCATAAAGAGAACTATGTCACAGATGAAGTTTCCATCTTGGAGCAGACTGCGGTGATTGATTTAGTTGGAGCACTGTGATACACATGGTGAATGCGACTGTTCTTGACGTGACACAAATGACAAAAACCGTAACATGGGGATATTCATACAGTAACGAACCTCTCGCATGTATGAAATCTTCATTCCTTCCTTCTCACTTCCTTCCGTTTTTATTAGCCGCAGGGCAGAGCTGCTAACAAAAACATCCGTAGCCTGTGCGTTTCCATCCGTCGGCAGTACAGCCATTTCTAAAGATCTTATTGGGCTGTGTTTTCACAGCTTTGACACTAAACAAGTGTGTAAAGAACACATTCCTATACATCATAATAATCCTGCGGTCTCAGAAAAACATACTCGAGTATGTCTTTTTCCCCGTGACGGACTCAATAGACATAGCCATGCGTGTTTGGCCAGCGGTCAGCGTGATTTGTGTGTCTTCTTCACAGATTGGAAGCTCAGTATTGCAAATTTGGCTTGCATTCACAGTCAGCCACTCCTGAAACATATGTTCCCTCTGTTTCATGCTCACAATGATTAGGTGAACCACAAGCCCACCCCCATCTTCTCTTTCTCAGTTCATGTATGTTCATATCTACACAAAACACAGCAACACACACACACACACACACACACACACACACACACACACACACACACACACACACACACACACACACACACACACACATACACACACACACACACACACACACACACACACACACACACACACACACACAACGTGTGTGTGCCCACTCATTTGTGTGTGCGTACCTCTACAATTTATTCAGGAATGGATGCTGAACAATTCAAAACACAGTTTCATCTCCTGACACAAAAAAGGTGGGAAATAGCATTGACTTGACAAACCTGCACACATTGCATTCAACGCCGCAGCACAGCCAGTTCCGTTTTACACTAGCGAACAGACACGTGTGTGCACCTATGATGTATACACGTACATCCCAACACACACATGTTTGCATACAAGAATACACGCACGCACACACGCACGCACACGCGCGCGCGCGCGTACACACACACACACACACACGCACGCACGCACGCACGCACGCACGCACGCACGCACGCACGCACACACACACATACACACACACACACACACACACACACACACACACACACGCACACACACACACACACACACACACACACACCACACACACACACCAACTTCAACAAGAGGAACAACGATAACAATGCACGCCCACACACACACGCCCACACACGCGCGCCCACACACACACAAGCTCCCCACCCCCCACCCCCACCAACACCACACACACACACACACACACACACACACACACACACACACACACACACACACACACACACACACACGTGCGTGCATTCAGGCACACACACTAGAACTTCAACAACACACATGCACATGCACACAAACACATACACACATGCACGCCCGCGCATACACACGCACACACACGCATACACACACGCGCGTGCGCACTTATAAGCTTGCGCACATACACATAAAAGAGTACGGGTTTCGCCGTACTGACATAGAGCCGGCGAAACACACCACAGCTGCTGTTGGAATATCAGTAGCAAGGTATGAGTGGTCTGATAATCAATACCAGCTTTCTACATGTGTGGATGGGTGCAGGCCTACACATACTGAGATAAAGGAGCAAGTTGAATCACACGCATCGAAGCTTATTACATTTGCAAAATGTCCCCTACATGTCGTAGATACCAGTTAGCTTAAATGTACACAACAAACATTACAAAGATTCGGGCTGCTTTCCCCAGGGACAGCGCGTCGCCGTAGCACAGCGCCACCCTTTTTTCCTGTATGCTTGTGGATATGTATTCCTGCAGATGTGTGTTTTGCTGCAGAATTTTGCTAGGTACAACTCTTGTTGCCATGGGTTCTTTTACGTGCGTTGAGTGCATGTTGCACACACGACCTCGGTTCATCGTCTCATTGAACTACTCATTATTTTGATTTGACCTTTTAAAAAGTTGACTTTTCTACTTCTATATGTCAACAGCAAAATGCAAAGAAATACACGTATGTAAATCTTCTCAAAGTATTATTGTGTTTCAAAGGCTTTATAGCTGCTATAGACATGAAACAGCTCTGCTAAGAGACAAAGCATCCAGTTTAAGAATAAGATTTCATTTGTGAAAATAATTAAAGCTATGGGTATATGAAATTATCAACATTATCTGGGTAGCTTTCCTTTAGTTTTTGCTTTTGTGAATATCAGTGAAACTTTTGTAAAATGCAAAAAATACCAAATATTAAAATAGATATAAATGATTCTATCTCTCTATATTTGGATTTTATAGCAGCACCGTAATCACATTGTTTGCAAGAGCAGGGTTGATCTCATAGCTGGTAATAAGTAGCTTTCGTTGACAGCTCAACAAACGCAACCATAGAAGAAAGACAAGCGAAGTTTCAAACGATCTAGGACTAGGAGCCAATTACTATCGAATACTTTCAATCTGAACATGAAGTGCGAATATTTTCTGTGCTAGACTTATGGGATACCCTCTAGAAAATAACGAATATTCATTATGCATAATGCTTCATAATGGTGGCCAAATTTTTTCTCTTTAATTCTACTGCTGACCACTGTTATTATTATCAACACCCGTATAGATACAGTAAAAACCAACAAGACATGAATCTGGCAGCATTATTGTTCACAATGTATACCCCATAATGATGCTTGCCATTTTTCCGAAAAAATACCTCACAACCTAACCGTGTGTGTGTGTGTGTGTGTGTGTGTGTGTGTGTGTGTGTGTGTGTGTGCGTGCGTGCGTGCGTGCGTGCGTGCGTGCGTGCGTGAGTATGTGTGTGTGTGTGTGTGTGTGTGTGTGTGTGTATGCCTGAGCATGCGTGTTTCTATGAATATATGCATCTGAGTGTCTAGGTATGTATGCTTGTATGGAACTAGTTTTTGTGGTAACGACAATACTGAAAGTGTTGCTTATGTTGGTTTTTTTTTGTTTGTTTGTTTTTTTTTTTGCAGATGAAAATGGTGAGACACTACCAAAGGAAATCTGAGAGGAGCAAGTATAGCCAGTACAACTTGGGAGCAGCACTGGAAGCCGTCTCTGAGGGAATTCCCCTGGTTCGAGCCAGTAAAGAGTTTGGTGTTCCTGCAGGTACTCTTCGGCGTCACAGGAACCGTCAAGTGACTGAACCTGCAACGCTGAATTCTGGAAGATATCGCAGTGGCCTGCCGTCTGACGCGGAGTCACAGCTGAAGACCCATGTTCTAGACATGCAGAGACGACTCTGAAGATGCGGGACATGCAACGTCTTGCCTTTGACGTCGCAGAAAGAGTGGGGATCGGCCACCCATTCAGCAAGGAGTCACGATTGGCAGGACAAGACTGGTGCAGGGTTTTCTCATGCGCCATGGACTAAGCATTCGGCAGCCTCAGGCAGCTAGCTTAGCTCGCGCTGCAGGTTTCAACAAGCCTCAAGTGCATCAGTTTTTTTTTTTTTTCAACTGTACAAAGAATGCTTGGCATATCATGGTTACGCACCATCCTGAATTTGGAATATGGATGAGACTGGATTAACAACCGTGTAAAAGCTCAAGCAGATATTGGCCTCGAAAGGCATGTGGCAGGTCGGGAAGGCCACGAGTGCTGAACGTGGAACTGTGATGACGGTCGTGTATGCCTGCAGCGCAGCAGGCGTCTTTCTGCCACCTGTCGTCTATTTTTCCTGGGAAGCGAATGATGGACACACTCCTGAAAGACGGCACCACCAATAGCGGTTGGACAGATTCTGAACTGTTCTTTAAAATGGCTCTATCATTTCGCGATCGTCACTGGTTGCTCCCGCCATGACCCTCATCTCATCCTGCTGGACGGACACCATAGCCACAAGACTCTGGAAACAATAGAGTTTTGTCGAGAGCATAGAATAGAACTGCTAACTCTGTCCCGTCACAGCAGGCACAAACTACAACCGTTCGACAGACCCTGTTTTCAAGCCTCTGGAGAGTGCTTTCAACGCTGAAGCTGACAGCTGGATGGTGTCAAATCCAGGACGACGGATCTCGATCTATGACATGGCTGGTCTTACTGGAAAGGCCTTCCTGAGGACAGCTTTGCCTGAAAGAGCCGTCCACGACCCTTCACCAGACGACTTTCCAGCAGAAAACGAAACCTCTACCAGACTGTTGCCAGATGAAGAACTACATGTGTGACCACTACAATGATTATGCCCACCATCAATGCTGATCTACCTGCATGGCTGTGGTATTCCGCCTTGGAAAAATGGATCACTACCATGGCAGAGCCGTCCTCCCTGCCTGAGGAGTTGGAGGTCATAGCAGCCAGCAACGTTCTCAACAGGTCCGTTGTGGTGACAGATAACCAGCACCAGGTGGTACAACGGCATGGAAACTCCACAAACCAACCACTCGCACCACACCTGACCATCCACTTTACCCGCGTTGGCCACGATGCTGGCCACCACAATTGTGATCTGCCTCAAATTAGAGAACCATCAACGCATACGAAAGAAGAACCAAACACCCCGACTACGGCCGCATCTTACCTTCACTCTCCAGTCCAAAAGGGGCAGCTCTCTGCCTCAGCAACCTCTGAGGGGACAAGGGAAACCATCCACGGCTTGTCCCCTCTTCCAAAGCTGCCAGTGAGGAGGCCGAGATCGAGAAGAACAGAGTCTGCAGCACAGCTGATCTCATCGCAATGCAAAGCTGCTCTGGCAGAAAAGCATGCAGAGAAGAAATCAGCCAAAAAACAATCGTGGAAACAGAGGAGCAAGGCCAAGACTGGACAGGAGAAAAAGAAAAGGCCAGCGACAGCTGAGGAAAACACCAGTGAGGAAGAGGAGGACTGGCCCTGTATCGTCTGCTGTGAACCACACAGTTGCAGCAGCACCAGGAGAAGTGTGGGTCGAATGCCAGTCTTGCCGTCACTGGGCTCATGAGGAATGCACTGAAGGACTTCCTACATTCATCTGCCCCAACTGTTATCAGATGATGGATCTGTCGGACATGATACTAACAGTTGAAGACATGATAACTGTACAAAACATGCATATAATTCCTTCAGCTATTTAGTGGTGGCAGTTTTTTTTGATGTTTCCCGTAAGTTTTAATTGTGGGGCAAAACGCCTACACTCATGGGGCTAAACGCCTACTATGGGCAATTTGCCCCATGTGTTCGGGCGTTTTTGCCCCGTGTGTAGGGCAAGAAGGCCAGTTTTTTTTTTCATTTTTCACCTACCAGCACTTTTCTTTTATTTGTATCAATTTGTATCAGTGGCAGTTTTGTAGCATAGGCATTTCTCCAGAGTCTTAGCCTACTTGCATTTCTCTGTGCCTTCAACTAGGAAAGTTGCAGCGTTTTTTGCTTAAGGGGGAGCGTTTTAGCCCCATGCTACCCTATATTTGTGTTAGTGTGTGTGTGTATGTGTGATGTTTTGCGTGCCGTGCAATAAAACACTCATGTATTGCACATTGGTTATCAGAAGCTTCTTTAATTTCTTCTTAAATCGACACCAAAAAAAGGGCGAACTGACACTGTCCCGGGAAGGGGAGGTGTGGTATTGGGGGGGGGGGGAGGAGGGTGTGCGTGGGGGCTGCGACACGACATGATTGTAACTAACTCAAAGAAACGCAAGAACCACAAGGTAGAACGAAACGTGCCCGAGGACACAACTGTGACTCCACATTACAACGACGTCTGTTCTCTCCCCTGAACATTTGAGAAGCCACCTACACCCAACGCCAAAGACCTTTATTCAGGCCAAATTATCATAACAGTTTGAAAACGACGACAGCTGTTTGACAACAGAGCAGGCAAATGTGTTTGAGGCCATGATAATATGGCGTGTTCCGCCTGAGCGCCTTTCGACCATGGAGCAGTTAATAGAAAGGCACTAGGCCTCGTATCCTTTTCGGAGCGAGCGAAAATCGTAACTTTTATTCAAGACTGGCACAGCCTTATAAACTTGAATAAAGTCAGACAAATATAAAGACGAACAATCTAATGGGGGGAGGGGGAATAAGCACAGGCCAACAACTTCTCTGTAATCACAGTAATGACTTGACAAAGATTTGAACTGAGGGGGGGGTTGAAGATGAAGAAAATGAGAACGTTATGAAAACTCTTCATTAGCTGTATGAGGGAACCATCGTAATCCTTTCGATGGCGGATCTATTTGTACCGCCTGCTTCTTGGTCCCTGTCCGCCGGATCCTACCAGGGAGACATGGCTGACTGTGTCTGTGCTCCTGGCGTCAAATAGAGACACACCACAGTCCATAATACTGTGGTGTTCTCACCACCAAGGGTTCAAAAAGGAATCCAACAGCAGCATCCAACGAAGGGTAGTAAATGAAACAAAACGAAAGTGTGGGGAGGGAAAAAAAGTTGCTGAAAAGCTAAAGACATTATGCAAACAGTATAAAATGTAGGGGACAATCTTTGAGCCTACGCTTGAGGATCCACCCAAGGATGCAAGGGAGATCAAAAGACAAACACACAGACGGACAGAAACAAATACAAATAACCTCGATTTAATTGAAATGAAATGGAAAATGAAACGAGCAGGAAACAGTAAACAATCAACAAGTAGGGTAACTCTTGCTCCCATAGGAAAACCTAACACAGAGTAACTTTTATTGAAGACTGGCACAGCCTTTTAAACTGGAATAAAGTCAGACAAATACAAAGACGAGCAATCTAATAGCGGGGGAAAAAACAAGCACAGGCCAACAACCCCTGTCATCACAAGAATGACTTGGTAGAGACTGTTTGTATAATGTCTTTAGTTTTTTTGGCAACTTTTTTTCCTCCCCACACTTTCGTTTTTCTTCATTTACTACCCTTCGCTGGCTGCTGTGGGGCTGCTGTTGGATTCTTTTTTTGAACCCTTGTGGTGAGAACACCACAGTATTATGGATTGTGTGGTGTGTCTCTATTTGACGCCAGGGGCACACACAGCTAGCCGTGTCTCCCTGATGAGTCCGATCCAGTGGACGGGGAGCCTTGGAGCAGGCAATACAAATAGATCCGTCTTCAAGAGGGATTACGATGGTTCCCTCATTCACCTAGCGAAGAGTTTTCATATTTATGATATATTTTCTTAATTTCGCGTTTCCATTTTCATCTTCATCTTCAACACCTCTTCCCCCCCGTCCAAATTTTTGCCAAATAATTACTGCGATGACAGAGGGGTTGTTGGCCTGTGCTTGTTTTTCCCCCAGTATTAGATTGTTTGTATTTGTCTGTCTTTATTCAAGTTTAAAAGGCTGTGCCAGTTTTGAATAAAACTTACTCTGTGTTAGGTTTTCTTATGGGAGCAAGAGTTACCCTACTTATTTACTGTTCTCAGCCTCATTTCATTCACACTCTGTTCAGTTTCGTTCGGTTTGTTCCCGTTTATCTCCCTTTCTGTGTCGCCCACTC
>JADBJO010024693.1:15000-17500 GCA_016801955.1 Conus betulinus
TTATTTTATTCCTTTCTGCGAATTTGTTCAGACTGAGATAAACACTCAGTCTGAATCATTGAAGCGAAAGTTTTCTGCTAATAATTCAGCCTTTTCTTTGTTAATTCTATAAATTTTGTCATTAACATGCAGAGCAGGGTGAGGGAGATAGAATGTGTGTTATGTGGTCTACAAATTGGTATGCAAAAGTCACGTGATTAAATCTGTTATGGAAGTTAACGGGTATCTGGGCTCCATCTTATCTGTGAGGCGATTCCATTTCTGCCTCGTCTCCACTTCTGTATGAAGGCTGCACGCAACATGGTGGCAGAAGTGGGATGGTTTACATCCACGTGTTAACTCTACAAAAAAACTAGTTATGAATTGAATAACTGTCCCTGAAATAAGGACTGACTCTAGCGGCCGCAGATCTAGACCTTCATCATACTGATCATAGTGAACGACCATCATCATGACACTAGCGGCCGCAGATCTAGACTTTCACCATACTGATCATAGTGAACGACCATCATCATGGGAGATACGGACGATGAGACACATGTGTCGCCAATTCGGGGCATCAAAGCCCCCCAAACCTTTTGTACTAGGTTCCAGTCCAGCCGAAAACTGGAAATTGTTCAAGCAGAGATACAAAACGTACACACTTCTTGCACAGCTAGACAAACAAAAAGAAGATTATCAAACTGCCACGTTTCTGCACAGCCTTTCTGACGAAGTACTTCGGGTGTACAACAGTTTTCATTTTGACAGTGACACTCCTACAGTACAACAGATAACGGACAGATATGAAGAATTTGCTGTAGGTCAAGTCAACGTTACATATGAACGTTTCGTATTCAATCAGAGGCAACAAGAAGAAAGAGAATGGTTTGAAAGGTTCTACTCCACAATAAGAGGTCTCAGCAAGTCATGTGAGTTTTGGCCAGATTGTATGAACTCTGTGATTCGAGACAGGATTGTGCTTGGAATCCGGGACCCCAACACACAAACCGAACTTCTAAAAGTTTGGAATCTTAATCTGGAGAAATGTGTAGACATCTGCAAAGCAGCTGAAAATGCTATGGTACAGGGCAAAGCTACGAACTATGCGGAAAACACAGAAGCTGTTCACAAAATGAAGATAGACACACGCTCGGAAGTCAGGGAGTGTAAATTTTGTGACACACGACATAAGCTACGTAAAGAATGCCCAGCTTATAGGAAAACATGCTTTCGTTGCTCAGGAAAAAATCACTTCAGCCGCAACTGCACAGTTGCTGGAAAACAAGAGGGACACACAGCGAGGTGTGAACCAGGCACAGGAAGAAACAGAACTAGGAGCAAGACACATGGACAGTGAGGACTGGATCAACAGTATTGGTCAGTCCAACAAAGACGTGAAGTGTGCTATGTTGGTACAAGGACAAGAAATAACATTTCAGACAGACACTGGATCATCTGTGAACATGCTGCCGGCAAAGTTTGCCAGTCACATAGTACCAACCGAGAAGATAATGAAAATGTGGAATCATGCTCAGCTCAAACCTGTTGGCAAAACCAAAGAATCAATAACCAGTCCGAAGAACAAGAAACAATACACAGTGGATTTCATTGTGTTTGAGGGCACTTTACTCCATTACTTGGTCTGCAAACTTCACAGGATATGGGTTTGACCACCATAGAAAAGGACAATTTCATCCGTGCAGCACAACTCCATTCTGCATCACCAGAAGATGAGTATGCAGATTTTTCGATGGATCACTTGGAAAACTACCTGGCCTACAACATCTTGAAATAGACCCACAAGCGAAACCAGTCATCATGCCTGACAGGCGCACACCAATTTCTCTCAGGCCTCAGCTTAAAGCTGAACTTGACAAGATGATTGAAGATGGAGCCCAATGCAACGCCTCAAGGGCAGACGAGGAAAGACAGCACTTCCCACCACATTTAATTTTTGTTGAAGCCTGTTGCTGGAGACTACACACCAGCCAAGAGAAAGAACGTCTCGAAAACAAACGTCAAAATACAGCCGAGAGGTACAGTCAAACGAAAGATCTCAAACCACTAGACTCTGGTGATACAGTCAAGATCCAACTGATTGACAGGTCCACATCTATCTGGAAGAACGCCATAGTCGTCAACAGGAGGGCTGGCATGACCTACGACGTACAAACCAGTGACGGACAATTGTACAGACGCAATCGTGTTTTCCTTCGCTCAGTTCCCCGCCCCACTCTTACACCCCATGTCCCTACAACAATCAAGTCTCCCAAAATCCAGCCTTCCTGCCCATACCCCACCAATGCTGACAGCCCAAGAAGGCAGCAAAACCTACGTCAAGACGAGGGACGACAACCAGCCACACCAGCTCTACCAGATCCAGTTGATCCAGGAACCCAGCAGTCCATCGGCAGCAGTCACCAGGATCACAACCAGAAGATGCCTACAGCCAGTCCAGACTCACCAGGGGAGCCAGCCAGAACCATCATCACAAGATCAGGCAGACCAGTGAAGCCTA
>JADBJO010024693.1:22500-24815 GCA_016801955.1 Conus betulinus
TGTACTGCGAGTACAGGACTTCTTGTGCATGTACTGTGAGTGTAGCACTTGCTGTGCATGTACTGTGAGTGTAGCACTTGCTGTGCATATACTGTGAGTGTAGCACTTGTTGTGCATGTACTGTGCGTGTAACACTTGCTGTGTATATACTGTGAGTGTAGCACTTGTTGTGCATGTATTGTGAGTGTAGCACTTGTTCTGCATGTATTAAAAGGAGAGCACTTGTTGTGCATGTACTGTGAGTATAGCACTTGTTCTGCCTGTATTGCTCTGAGTATAGCTCTGATTCTGCCTGTATTGTGAGTACAGCTCTTGTTCTGCCTGTATTGTGCGTACAGCACTTGTTCTGCCTGTATTGTGAGTACAGCACTTGTTCTGCCTGTATTGTGAGTACAGCTCTTGTTCTGCCTGTATTGCGAGTACAGCACTTGTTCTGCCTGTATTGTGAGTATAGCTCTGGTTCTGCCTGTATTGTGAGTACAGCACTTGTTCTGCCTGTATTGCGAGTACAGCACTTGTTCTGCCTGTATTGTGAGTATAGCGCTTGTTCTGCCTGTATTGTGAGTACAGCACTTGTTCTGCCTGTATTGTGAGTATAGCTCTTGTTCTGCCTGTATTGTGAGTACAGCACTTGTTCTGCCTGTATTGTGAATATAGCACTTGTTCTGTCTGTATTGTGAGTATAGCGCTTGTGCATGTATTGTGAGTACAGCACTTGTTCTGCCCGTATTGTGAGTATAGCACTTGTTCTGCCTGTATTGTGAGTACAGCACTTTGTTCTGCCTGTATTGTGAATATAGCACTTGTTCTGTCTGTATTGTGAGTATAGCGCTTGTTCTGCCTGTATTGTGAGTACAGCACTTGTTCTGCCTGTATTGTGAGTATAGCACTTGTTCTGCCTGTATTGTGAGTATAGCACTTGTTCTGTCTATATTGTGAGTACAGCACTTGTTTTCTGTCTGTATTGTGAGTATAGCACTTGTTCTGTCTGTATTGTGAATATAGCACTTGTTCTGTCTGTATTGTGAGTATAGCGCTTGTGCATGTATTGTGATATGCACTTGTTCTATAGTATTGTGAGTCTGCCTGTATTGTGCCTGTATTGTATATAGCACTTGTTCTGCCTGTATTGTGAGTATAGCACTTGTTCTGCCCGTATTGTGAGTATAGCTCTGGTTCTGCATGTATTGTGAGTATAGCACTTGTTGTGCATGTACTGTGTGGTAAAGCACTTGTTGTGCATTTACTGTGAGTGTAGCACTTGTGCATGTACTGTGAGTATAGCATTTGTTGTTCATGTACAGTGAGTATAGCACCTGTTGTGCATATATGAGTATAGCACTTGTTGTGCATGTACTGTGAGTATAGCACTTTTCTACATGTACTGTGAGAATAGCTCTGGTTCTGCATGTATAGTGAGTATAGCGTTTTGCCTGTATTGCTTGCAAAAGTATTGATTTGTTTCTTCTCCGTGTTCGTTATTGCTGCTGAAAAAGACAAACACGTAAACTGGATGAAAGCCACTCCCATTCACAGCGCCTGCATTGTCTCAGTAAAATGTGGTAAAATGTGGTCAGTAAATTTGGTCCGGGTTCAACTTTCTCGTCAACGTTGTATCTTTATTACTGTGCTGGCTTTTTAATCGGTTTGAAGCATTGTACCAAGTTTCCATAACTGATTTTTGTATGGGCTTTTAGCTATGGACTGGTAGACCGAGTTTTCCCTTCTTGGTTTGTTATGTTTTTTGGGCTATATGACTGGTAGACCGAATTTCCATCATTGGTTTTTCTGTGTGCTTTTGGCTATATAACTGGTAGACCAAATTTCCATCACTTGTTTTCTATGTGCTTTTGGCTATATTATGACTGGTAGAACAAATTTCCATCATTGGCTTTTTGTGTGCTTTTGGCTGTATGACTGGTAGACCAAATTTCCATCACTTGTTTTCTATGTGCTTTTGGCTATATTATGACTCGTAGAAACAAATTTCCATCATTGGTTTTCTGTGTGCTTTTTGGCTATATGACTGGTAGACCAAATTTCCATCATTGGTTTTCTGTGTGCTTTTGGCTATATGGCTGGTAGACTAAATTTCCATCACTTGTTTTCTATGTGCTTTTGGCTATATGACTGGTAGGACAAATTTCCATCATCACTGGTTTTTCTGTGTGTTTGTGACTGGTAGAACAAATTTCCATAATTGGTTTTCTGTGTGCTTTTGGCTATATGACTGGTAGAACAAATGTCCATAATTGGTTTACTGTGTGCTTTTGGCTATATGACTGGTAGAACAAATTTCCATAATTGGTTTTCTG
>JADBJO010024694.1:0-24811 GCA_016801955.1 Conus betulinus
GAACTCGCTTATACTAAGTAAGAGACAAGGGTGTGGGTGTGTGTGTGTGGGGGTGGGTTGTGTGTGGGGGGGGGGTGTGTATGGGTGTGTGTGTGGGTGGGTATGTGTGTGTGGGTGTGTGGTGTGTGTGTGTGTTGTGTGTGGAATAGTTTTAAGTTTTGCGATGAGTGTCAAGACAGTGACGTCAACACGATGAGAGTTGGTGGGCCCGTGATCAGCTTCGCTGTTGTCAATCTACGGCAATCGACAATGGGCTAACACGGATCACACAGACAGATAAAAAAAAAGAGTCAGCGCTAAACTGCACAGACAGGCAAAGCTAATATTGGGCTGATATGGATCACACAACATTAACATCGATTGGTGACTGGCGAACATGGATCACACGACGCAATCAGTCACCATTGGCTGACATGGATCACACAGACAGACAGATCAGTCTAGACTGGGCTGACATAGACATATAGAACAGACAGAATCAGACACCACTGATGGATCACACGGACACAAGTTCGTCCACACTGGGTTGGCATGGATCACACAGATAGGAAACGTCAGTCATCAGTGGGCTGACTTGAATCCCAAAGACAGGAAGCCGGACTGACGACTAAACGGCTAAACTCAGTACTAGTGCAGAGTAACCGCAAAACAGGACTCAGTACAAACATTTATCAGCTCCAAAACAAGACTCAGTACTAACACCGATTAACTAAAAACAGAACTCAAAACAAACATAGATTAACCACAAAACGGGACTCAGCACAAACACAGATCAACCGCAAAACAGGACTCGGTGCTAACAGAGATTACTTGCAAAACAGGACTCATACAAACATGCATTAACTGCAAAACAGGACTCAGTACAAACTTAAACCGCTAAGCAGGACTCAGAGCAAACATAGATCAACTGCAAAACAGGACTCATACAAACATTTATTAACAGCAAAACAGGACACAGTACAAACACATATTAAATGCAAAACAGGACTCAGTACAAACATAGATTAACCGCAAAACAAGACTCAGTACAAACATAGATAAACCACTAAACAGGACTCAGTACAACACAGATCAACCGCGAAACAGGACTCAGTACAAACATAGATTAACCGCGAAACAGGACTCAGTACAAACATAGATTAACCGCAAAACAGGACTAGTACAAATATAGATCAACCATAAAACACAGACTCGGTACAAAAACAGAGCGACCACATAACAGGACTGAGCATTAATGGACAGCATCCACCAGAATTAATTAAACACTCATCCACAGCAACGACCAGAAAGGGTTCAGCACTGATACAGAGCAAGCACCAGAGGACTCAGCTCTCATACAGAGCAACGACCAGAGAGGACTAATACAGAGCAACCAACAGAGGGACTAACATTGATACAGAGCTACCACCAGGGGACTCAGCAGTGATACAGAGCAACCAATAGAGAGGACCTAACACTAATACAAAGGTACCACCAGAGGACCCAGCACTGATACAGAACAACCACAAGAAAGCTCCATCTGGTAGAGAGCAACCACCGGAGATGACTCAGCACAGATAGAGAGCAGCCACCAGAGAGGACTAATACAGAGCAACCACTAGAGAGGACTAATACAGAGCAGCCATCAGAGAGTACTAACACAGAGCAACCACCAGAGAGGACTAATTCAGAGCAACCACCAGAGAGGACTAATACAGAGCAACCACCAGAGAGTACTAACACAGAGCAACCACCAGAGATGACTTTGCACTGATTCAGAGCAGCCACCAGAAAGTACTAACACAGAGCAACCACCAGAGAGTACTAACACAGAGCAACCACCCAGAGAGTACCTAACACAGAGCAACCACCAGAGAGTACTAACACAGAGCAAAGACCACCAGAGAGGACTAACATAGAGCAACCACCAGAAAGGATTAACACAGAGCAACCACCAGTGAGTGTACCAACACAGAGCAGCCACCGAAGAGTACTAATACAGAGCCACCACCAGAGAGGACTAATACCGAGCAACCACCAGAGAGGACTAACACAGAGCAACCACCAGAAGGACTAATACAGAGCCACCACCAGAGAGGACTAACACAGAGCAACCACCAGAAAGGACTAATACCACAGAGCAACCACCAGAGAGGACTAACGCAGAGCAACCACCAGAAATGACTAATACAGAGCAACCACCAGAGAGTACCTAACCACGATACAGAGCACCACCAGAGAGTACTAACACAGAGCAACCACCAGAGAGTACCAACACACAGAGCAACCACCAGAGAGGACTACACAGAGCAACCACCAGAGAGGACTTATACATAGCAACCACCAGAAAGGACTAACACAGAGCAACCACCAGAAAGGACTAATACAGAGCAACACCAGAAAGGACTAATACAGAGCAACCACCAAGAGGACTAACACAGAGCAACCACCAGAAAGGACTAATACAGAGAACCACCACCAGGAATGACTAATACAGACAGAGCAACCACCAGAAAAGGAACCTAACACAGAGCAACCACCAGAGAGGACTAACACAGAGCAAACCACCAGAGAGGACTAACACACAGAGCAACCACAAGAGAGTATTACACCAGAGCGAATCACCAGTGAGGACTAACACCGAGCAGCCAACTGGAAGGGTCTAATACCGAGCCACCACCAGAAGGACTATACCGAGCCACCACCATAGAGGACTTACACAGAGCCACCTCCAGAGAGTACTAACACAACAAAGCCACCTCCAGAGAGTGTTAACACAGAGCCACCCCACCGAGACTAATACAGAGCCACCACCAGAGAGGACTTATGCAGACCACCACCAGAGATGACCAATACAGAGCCAACACCAGAGAGTATTTTAATACAGAGCCACCAAGTAAGAGCCAAGCGATTAATACATATCCGAACCACCGAGAGGACTAATAACGAGCCACCACTCAGAGGACCAATACAGATCCACCCCACCAGAGTGGACTCTGCACTGATAACAGAGCCTCATTGGTGATTGGTCTGTGGTGGACAGGTCTCATCATTGTATACAGACACGGTCAGTTGCAACACACTGTCTCCCTTCAACCTCCTCCTCCTCCCTGCTATACCGTCTCCGTCTTTCGAGGTGCCAATAGGACCATACAGAAGGAACAATACCACTCTCAAAAAAAAAAACTGGACTCTCTCTACATACCTCAAAAATCGATGCCTTTGGTCAGTTTCATGAAAGGGAAAAGGTATACAGTGCACGAAAAAATCTCTCTAAACCTCATGTCTCGCTATACAGAGGGGAAGTCTCTCGAGGGAGAAGAAGTGAGCGGGTGGCTCCTTCACCTCCGGTATCCGAAGAAAAACCAATAAAACCAGACCACTCTCCTCATCAATCTCTCTAATCGTACCTCGTCAAGCACTCTCATCGTCTCTCGCTCATCCTCTCTGCAACTCTCCTCTGTGTGTTTGTGTGTGTGTGTGTGTGGTGTGTTGTGTGTGTGGTGTGTGTGGTGTGTGTGTGTTTATTGTGCAGGTGCTCATAACCTTTTAGATAACACGATCGAAATTTTTTTTTTTTCTGATTTTCTCTTTTTCTTTTCTCCAGTTGCAGAATTTTTACAAATGGCGTTATAACATACACATCTGTTACATGTATTTTTGAACGTCCGGGAGGACAGGGGTGGGGTAGTTGGGGGTTGGTGTGTTGGGGTCGGGAATGTAGGGGGGGACATCAACCACCAATTAGCAGCCATAAGCTCTTTCGCTTCTCCCACAGCAGCCTTGAGGAGGAGGGGGAGGGGGAATGGATGGCTTCAGCTCTCCTTTAAGGAGTAAAAGAGCAACCAGAGGTAAGGCAAGCCACTGGACCATTACGATAGACTGTTTGTCTACAGTGAAAGAAGAGAACATGAGAGCCAGCATGGTCATGTATCAGGATCAACAGGACTTTGCCAAAACCATTCTAAACAAGAACAGCAGGCGAGAAGGCGAAGAAGAAAGAAACGACAGGAAAAGAGACAGTAGGACAAACAGCAGTGAATGGTACTGGCCTCGCACACTCAGCAAGTGCCCTAAGAGTGTCCCTGAGAATCGTGAGAGTGTGGGGGAAGGCTGGCTTGCGAGGTCTTCTGTGGCGGCCACAACGGTGTTTCAGACTCCGGGATAAGGTGGGGGGGGGGAAGGGGGGGATGTGGGGGGTAGGTGAAAGCACTTAAGCCTGGCTGTAAACAAATCTAAGTTTGTCATCATGTTTAGAGGTGGTGGAAGGATGAAGACAGTGAACTTTTCACATTTTGAAACTTATAGTTATCATTTGGATGAAAAAGTTTTGGATGAATTTTACAAAAGAGAACAGTAGAAAAAGAAAGGTCAAAACATAAAAAAAAACACACGCAAGATACCAGAAATCAATCACGGCGTTTTGCTAACTATCTTACTTAAGCTTAAAGAAGAAGCTGGGAATTACAACCGATGGGCTTGCAGGTCTTGAACCGCCAAGTTGGTCCACACCCACACACCACACACACACACACACACACACACACCCCACGACACACCTCTTTCTGTACCATCAATGACCCTTTTACTTTTTCATCTCACGGAAGACAGTACGCTTCAATTCGTAAAAATCACACGCGTCTTATATTTGGGCTGGCCAAGGATGCGCAAGGTGCAAAAAAATCCGCCATTTCCTAGCTTCGAGGCTGCGGACCCATTGAAATAAATCGGTCACAGGACATGCACACGTCCAAATCCGACCGACTAAGTGCAGGTCAACGAATCTGCACAGTAAGTTCTCACGTATTCACTGGGGCTCACTTCGTGTTTCAAGTGCTGGCCATCTGCCAAGTGGTTTCCCACACCAGTCATTTAATTTTCTCAGTTTGTCATCTCTCTCTCACATCGAGTCGTGCGTCTCTCCACGCATTCCCAATCGGCAGTTGAGATTTCTTCACACGTGTCTTTCTCTCTCTCTCTATCTCACCGAACTCTCTCCGTAGTCTCATCTAGAAATCTGCCACATTCTCTAGCAAGCAGTATTCTCCGATTACAAGCATACATCTCTCCAGCCCTCGCCTCGAGTCTGGAACTCAAAAGTCCTCATTTGCCCTTCATCTTCGCGGGGCTCTCTCACGGCTCACTTTTACAGATCATATCTGGAGATCTCGCTTCAGCACACTGGCTACTCTCTCAATTTCGCTAAAGTGACCACAAGCATGGTACACAAGGGCTTTAACCATGTCTACATTACGCCGGACCATTTACTTTTTCTCCTCAATGCCAGCCACAGATCATAAGAGTACCTAGATCGTGCGATTCTTTCGTAGTATGGTTCTCTTACTCTGTCAATGTATGTTTCCTCAGTGAGAGGGAAGTCTGTTCTATCCGACCTTTACTTTATATCCTTGTAAGGTAAGCTGCCTAATTTTCTCAAGGTGTCTTATGCTTGGATTCTTCTTGCCAGATCCCACTTTTTTGAAGATCCAACATCTGGTGTATTCAATACCATTTAATAAATATACTTAAACCGCGTCATGAGGTAGATGACCTGATAATTAGTGTGTCTTATGAATAGAATATTTTTTCTTCTACCGAAGGTTTCAGTCTAGACAGTGAGCAAAATTGACGTTTTCTTTTCCTGCAACCATAGCTCGAGGATATCTGCTTTGGCTGCTTCGGCTGCTAGTGGTTCCCATCCCTGGTAAATAAGCCACCTAAAACAATTCCCTAGCATAACGGTCCCTTCTATGCAATAGTAATGGGTGAGTAGGTGACTGGCTAGCGTCGACCTTGGGTCTGTCTCTATCCACTGATTTGATTTCCTGATTTTTCTGTCATACTCTAAACATCAGTAAGAGCTCATGAAATTACGGAAATGAATGAGCAGGGAACTTCTGTAAACAATAAACGGGAATAAACAAAGTGGGGAGGTAAAGTGGTTTTGACCTCACCATAAGGAAACCTAACAGATGGAGAGTAACTTTTATGTCAAGACTGACTCACAGGCCTTTTCAAACACTTGATAAAGTCAGGGACAATACAAATAAGCCACCGACAAATCGCGATAAGTGTGTTTTTTCCCCCACTATTCGATTGTTCGTCTATGTTAATGGTTTGTGCTCTTGTATTTTTCTGACCTTTATTCAGTTAACTACTGAAGGCTGACCAGCCCGTCTTGAAAAAAGTTACTCTGTGGTTAGGTTTCCTCAATATGGAGCAAACACATACCCCCTTGTTTACTGTTTATATAAGAAAGCTATGGGGTATAGATAAAATCAAAATTTACGCTTAAAATCAAGGTGTTATGAATCATCGTCATCAAGATGTTATCATGTTTTGTTTTTTGAATAGAATAATTCGCCAAGACCTGTTTGTACTCAATCGCGAACAAGCCTGGTCCACCCAGTCTGATATACAGTATTGATGACAAAGCTGATTAGAAGCTGCGATGCTAAAGCACACTGGGTTCTTCACTGTAAGTCGTAGATCTGTACACCCACTAAATTGTGATCTTTGATTTCTTTTCTGAAAGAGATCAACATTTTTTCATCTGATCTAAGGATTTTACAGAAAACTTTTTTTTTTTTTTCCACAAAATTTCCGAAATGTGTAGTTTTTAAAAAAAAAAGGGTTTAAGGAATGATATATTGTGTGTTTTTTTTAAAAATTTGTGGGTTGACTTCAACGCAGTGACAGCCCTGATGTGGTCCTTTTGCGGTCGGCGTGTTACTATAAGCACATTACCCTCACACACCGTTGAATCATACATGGAAAACCAAATTCGCTCAAAACACCACAACGTTTTTTTTTTGGACAATCATTTGCTTTTTTGTTTTTGTCTGTTTTGCGTTTTTCTGCCTTTTTTTTCCTTTCCCCAGAAGATCCCCCTTTGTTCTCCGGTTTTGTTTTTTTTTTCATAGCCCAGCCCGCCCAGCCGCCCGCAAACCAGGGACGGCATGCATCCACCGGTAATCACATAATGTTACGGAAGCATAGGACAGAATAAGGTCCTTCAAAGGGCAAACCAACGGAGGAGATACTCCACTGCTGTCGATAGTCACTTCAGTGGTGTTTCAGTTGAGCCTGTGTCCTATCCCAAACGGAAACCCACAGGGCCTACTATGCCCCCAATTGTCCGACGGTAATGTTGTTAGGAAACTAAGGGAGTCTTCGGAGCTGGCTGGGGAGTGTAGAGCCCGGGTCTCCAGGCTCCGGTGGGTCGCCACTATGCTTGCTTCGTGCTAATGACAACGGCCCGTCGGAAAATTAGCTGAGAATTTGATTTTTTTTGTTTTTCAAATGCTAATCCATTGACGATGGTCCAGAGATGACGCCACGGACTTTTTTCCATTCCGGGTCTTATGGGCTTCATGATAGGGCTATACTGTATTGCATGCTTGTTTAACGTTATTAACAAATCCCAGTGTCAACCGAAGCACGGGCCCAAGACGATACAGACACCAGAGCAGTGTTTGGTCTGGAAATTTGATCGACACTCTCAGAGAAGCATTCCATTCCCTTAATAAGAGTGGATGAAACTCGACTGTGTGGGTTCAAGAGGGTGGAAGTCCGAGAGGGAAAGACTTCCCCCACTGAACCCAAATCAAACTACGAAACTCTGGCAGGAGGCCGTTTCAGGCAGGGTAAAGCGGAGGGGTCACGCTGTTGTCCTCGTTCCATCACCGTGCCCATGGAGTTTTTCTCAGTTATGAAGCTTTGTCGGGAGCAGATGGTCGATGTTCGTTTCGTATGATGGTGCTGTTTCATGGCTTTGTGGGCTTGTTCAAGTGATGTGGACAATGCACCTGTTGTTTAGTATTGTATTGGGTGGTCCTACCTGAGTTCTAGGGGTGGATTCGTCTTTCCATATCCGTTTTAAGGGTCCATACCTCACAGGAAAGCATGGTGACTGAATATCCCAGACATGTAAGGAACTTGATCTCGTGTACGTGATGTATTTTGTTGTCCGTTGATTTAGGTGTCAGTCTAGATATTCACTTTATTTTTTTTTTTATGTTAGTAGCAATGGTAGCGTTGTGACTGGTAATCAGCTTGATACTCTCGGTAGGATGCTCATGCTGTAACTGAAACATCGTCAGTGGAAGGCGAAAAAAGAAGAAGAAAATTGCAGTACCAAATTCAACCCATGAAGCGCAAAAGTATCCATCTGTCTGTGTTTGAATGTGAGTTTCAACGACGTGTATACTCAGTGTGGCTAACAATCACGGATACACCTCTAGTTTGTTGGAGAGTGGGCGGCACATTGACCTGAAGTGCAAGGCTTCCATTCTCCTGTTCGATCACAGGTCTGTACATGTTTTAAATAAACATGGAAACAAGTCATGTCCTAGTGACAAAAAAAAAAACGTCATAGTATTAGAAAAGCATGAGATCAGAGAGTACGATTCAAAGCACGATAGAAAATGAATGTTATCTCTTCGGTTATTGTTTAGAGCCCTCGTTGTCTGTTTGTTTTCTGGTTCTGAAAGGATCTACAAGCATACAGAAACAGGAATCTAGAAAACATTTTTTTTACAGAGTAGTCCTGGTGTTGTGTATGGTTTAGATCAAGTACTTTTGTGCCGACTGAAATTAAACACACCCACACACACACACGCACGCACGCACGCACGCACGCACGCACGCACACACGCACGCACACGCACACACACACACACACACACCCACACACACACACACACACACACACACACACACACACACACACACACACACACACATGCACATATGTACTTGGCAATTTACTCTTCAACAATAAGAATTTTTGTTATTTCATAATCTAAGGTTCTGGTTATTTCATGATCCTACATTAACTTGGGTAGTGGGACAGCGGCATCTGCCATACATTATGTTTGAAAAGAGTTTGCCGATTGTTTTGTTTTTTCCATTTAGGCAATAGTGCGCATTGTGACATTAAAAACTAATGCGTTATAACATGTGACTGCTACTATGGAAACTGTCAGAATCTTGCAATTCGGACCAAACGAGTGATCTTCTCATCAAATAACACCACGGGTGTGGTTGTTCTTCTTCTGACCAGTGTGCACAGAGGTTTAGTTCCTTTCTGCATCCCCTACCCTACGTCCTTCCACCCTTCAAAATCGGAGTGGCCCAGCCTGACAGTACGTCACGATGTGTTTTGGAGTCTCGTGACCCCACCTTCACTTTGTGACAGGGCAAAACACATCTCTAGTTATCAAGCCTTCAAAACTCGCACCCCATCCTCCCTGATTACGATCAAGAAAGGAAAAGAAACTGATTAAAAAAAAAAACAGGCATCACGTCAAGCGCAAAATTTGATCCGTTACATCATGTATGAAACGTCCTTAAATCCTAACAATTGTAAACGCATGTTTAATACTTTATAAGTATTTCAAATATCACAAACTCATTGCTTTCTCATAGATTTTCATAACTTGAAATCTTTGCTGTATACATCTGTAAAAGCCGTAAAAATTAAATTAATTATCATCATTATCAAGTAACTTTCTATGAACATTGAACAATCTATTGCGTGTTCTTCTATTCTATGCACATAGGCAGATGTAACTAAAACGCTATAGAACCCAAGCTAGGCCCAATACAGATATATGTAACTTAATGTACCTAAATTAAACACGATGAGTTTATGATTTATTGTCAATACAGAACGTGTGTCAGATTACATTAAAACTAAAACACCTTTACAGAAGTTACCGTCTTTTAACAAAGACCTATTCCCACAAGATTTGGAAATATGTACTGAAATCCACAATGTTGCCGAAAGGGATAGGAATTCACACTACCCCTGGAAAATTCAAAATGGATGCATGAAAAGAAGGTGAAGAGTCATGACTGTGACTTAAAGCAACATGTCATGTATTCCATCACACGTTCTTGATGACACATATTCGCTGGCATTAACACATGAACTCTAAGCTGGAGTTTACCAAAACGAAAAAGGCATTCGTGACTACAAACCACAAAGTCAGCAGGTGAGAAGGGAAAGCAGGGAGGGGAATTACAGCGCATGTGTGGGGGAGAATGATTAGAAGAGGATGGGGGTCACATTTTTTGGAATGTTTAAATATGAACTATGGAAGCACGGTAGCCCCCCTGTAAATGCGGGGACGTAAGAAACATTGATATGAGACTCTGGTTATAATTACATCCAGGCACCCTGAAAACGTTAGGTACAGCAGCAATGCGGCCAGTCCCCCCAGTCAATATCAGCACGTTGGGTACAGTAGCAGTGTGATTAGTCCCCTAGTCACTTCGGGGCGTTAGGGTACAGTAGTAGTGTGTTTGTTAGTTCCCCAGTCAATTTGGGGACGTTAGGTACAGTAGCAATGCGGTTAGTCCCCCAGCCTTTTGGGATGTTAGGTACAGTAGCAATGCGGTTAGTCCCCCAGCCCTTTTGGGGACGTACAGTGTAGCAATGTTGGTAGTACAGTAGCAATGTGGGTATGTGTTAGTCCCCCAGTCCCTTTGGGAACGTTAGGTACAGGAGCAATGTGGTTAGTCCCCCAGTCCCTTTGGGGACGTTAGGTACAATGCGGCAATGCGGTTAGGTCCCCCCAGTCCTTTTGGGACGTTAGGTACCAGTAGCATCCCCCAATGTGTTAGTCAGTCCCCCACCCCAGTCCCTTTGGGGACGTTAGGTACAGTAGCAATGCGGCCAGTCTAACAGTCCCTTTGGGGGAACGTTAGGTACAGTAGCAATGCGGTTAGTCCCCCAGTCCAATATCGGGACGTTAGGTACAGTAGCAATGTGGTTAGTCCCCCATCCCTTTGGGAACGTTAGGTACAGTACAGCAATGGCGGTTAATCCCCCAGTCCCTTTGGGGACGTTAGGTACAATAGCAATGCGGTTAGTCCCCCAGTCCCTTTGGGGACGTTAGGTACAGTAGCAATGCGTTAGTCCCCCAGTCCCTTTGGGAACATTAGGTACAGTAGCAATGCGCTTAGTCCCCAGCCCCAGGTACAGTATGAACAAGCCGTCCCCCAGTCCCTTTGGGGACGTTAGGTACAGTAGCAATGTGGTTAGTCCCCCAGTCCCTTGGGGACGTTAGGTACAGTAGCAATGTGGCCAGTCCTCCAGTCCCTTTGGGGACGTTACGTTAGGTAGTAGTAGTACTCCTGGTGTGATTAGTCCTCTAGACCATTTCGTGACAAAACTTAATAGCAATGTAAGCGACCCCCCACCCCCCCCCACCCCCAAAAAAAAAAAATAAATAATAATACAAATAAATAAATAACAGAACAATGAATAAAATAAATAAATAAATAAATAAAAATGTACAAACGAACCACAAGAGAAAACACGACGCTTTTTCGACCTCTTAGGCGGTTCTTCAGGCAAGACACAAAACAAGTAGGTACAACGGAAATGAACGAGCAGTCACTTGTCCTTCCATCTCTTCGGCGCAAGATAGGCGTTGAATGAAAACGAGGCTGTCAGAAGGGAGAGAAAATTATCTGTACTGACAGTCCCCTTGGTTTCATTCAACGCCTATGGGTGAAAGCGCGCCTGTGGGTCCCCTTATACCTTGAGCGGGGAACATAAGCTTACAACAATGTAGACCCCTAACGGATGGGTAGCCCTAGTTCAGTTCTCCTCACAAGCCCCGTGCATACCATGTACTGTCCGTCATAGAGCTAGTTCTGACTGGCGCGCACCTTCAGGTGGGCCAGTCCCCCAGTCCCTGTGGGGACATTGTACAGGAACACAGGGGGACTTTAGGTACAGGCTGGGCCAGTAAAAGTATGGGCACGTGTACAGGAAGCCTGTCTCTCAGTCCTCTCTCTCTCTCTTACGTTAGGTAAACAGGAGCAATGCCTCTTAGTCTCCTCTCTCTCTCTCTCTCTCCTCAAAACAGTCCCCCAGCAATGTAGATAATCGAACACCGAATGATTTAGTCTTGAAATGTTTTAAACAAAGAATTATTTACTGACTGCAGATGGCAGGACTGGCATGATCATATTTATAGCAGATGACAGATTTTGCGCAGTACAGACTCTTTAAAAACAACTAATGTGATAGAGCCATACATTAAAATGGATATGAACAGATATATTAAAAGTGCGCTAAGCAAGTTTAGATTTGGTGTTTCTGATATAGCTTTGTCACCGTTTCAGATACAGTGCTGTGAGTGATAATGAACTGACATGCCGTTTATGTAACCTGGCCAAGGAAGATGAAATCCATTTCCTTTTTTGCTGTCCTGCTTTTCATGACCTCAGGATAAAATTCATAAAGCCAAAGTTTTATTCTGACCCTTGTATTTTCAGAGTTAATTTACTCCTGGCGTCAAGAAATGAAGACATTCTCTTTAACCTTGCTATGTACATTTATGAAGCACAAAAGAGGTTACGTACTGTGTATTCCTAATAACATTGTATGATGCATATGTACTTGCTTTCTTTTGTCATTTTCCTTCGTTTCATCACTGAAACGGCATTTTCTATTTATAGGTCCTTTCTTTGTGGTGGCTCCGTGTTCAGTGCATGAATTACATTACACATATTTGTGATTAGCGATCAAGAGTGCCGAAAAAAAGCAAAATGTTCTGTTTAGGACAGCTGTGAGGATAGAGTGATGTTGTCAGCGTAGTGGGCCCACACACGCCAGTGTGTTCTGTCTTTAGCTGTCATCACAGGATCAGCAGGGCAGATATTGCAGCATCGAACACACTGCCTTTCAGTCTGTCTGTGGAACGTTGGCGTGGGCGGCCTGTCTTTCTGTGATCCTGGGTTAGCTTTCAAACATCACCTGCTTTTGAATCCAGTGCTCCTCCATTCTGATGAAGTGCCAGACAAGCGGAGCTGTGACCTGAGGATCGTCCCGTCCATAAAGACGAATTCTGCCTCGTCCAGGACATCAGTGTTGGTCACCTTGCCGCCGTGTTGGGAGGATGGAGTGCTGGGCCCATCCGTGGAAATGCTCTGTCAGCTTAAGATGAAGAGGACCATCTTTTGCAAAGAGTTGTTAACAACTCAAATTTATCCATATGATGATCTAAATGTTGTTTATGCGGGAGTGAGCAGTGGGGAAAAGCTCCCACTGGTCGGTAAAATGCTCCCAAAACATGCATCAAACAGTCTCTGACAGCCAAGTCCAACTCCTGGCCCTCAGGTGGCAGAGCTGTGTCCACTCACAGGAGAAATGGGGCAAAGGCAGGTCACTGGCGCCTTGAAACCAGTGGCTTCAGACAGATGGGGCTTGGCAGCCTTCGATAGTAACTCATCTAGGTGAAGGAAAACACTGTGCAGCATCACAGGTCTAATCAGCTCGTCGCCTACTTTCTGTCAGACTGGGTGGACCAGGCTTGTTTGCGACGATGAGCGCGAAAGTCTTGGTGAATATATTCCAAAAAACACACACCAGTATCTTTATGACGAACGTCCATAACACCTTGAATTTATGTCTGATTTTGATTTCTCTGTTTACTTAGCATTTATAATGTTTAAATAAATTATGGCATAGTAATCAGTGGTAAGAAGACCAAGGTGACGCCCAGTCATAACTCAACCATTACTACTGAAAGAAGGACAAAAGCTAGGAATGTTCAGTGGCTTATTTACCAGGATGGACAATTACCAGCGAACGAACCAAAGCAGGTATGCTCTCATGGGAAGCAAAGGTAAAATTTGCACTGCTTAGACTGAAACTTCAGTAGAAGAACAAATTATATATTCATACAACACAAGAATCAGGCAAGAAGAGTCAAGCAAGAGAACTCAGGCATTACGTACAAGATGAAAGATTTCAGATATACTGACCTTATCACTGACGAACAAGTGCACTGTACTACGAAGAAGCACATCATACTCTATGACTTCTGCTGACATCATAGGAAAAAGACAACTCCTTTGTTGTGGTCATTTAGTCAAATGCAATGCCCATGCCCAAAAAACTATCCTTACGAGAACTGTTGATGGAGGGAGATGGAAAGAAAGAAAACACAAAACAAAACAAGAAGAACAAAAAACGCCAAAAGAAAAAAGACAGAATTGAAAAGTGGACCATTGGCAGATACCCCGGTCCTGGAAAACGAGTGGTGGAGATGGGAAAAATCTGATAAGTGTTTTGCTGTGCCATGTCAATGACATAGCGGAGGATAAGGAATTGACGATTTTGCACCACAGGCAAAACCCCAAGCTTTCCCAGGGAAATACAGGATATGTGAGTCTTTCTGTTTTAATATCGTTACTTGTGTCAGATAAAACTAGAAGTCATTGATGGTTACAGAAAGTGTGTGTGTGTGTGTGTGTGTGTGTGTGTGTGTGTGTGTGTGTGTGTGTGTGTGTGTGTGTGTGTAAAAGATCTTGCACTTCCTCCCAAACTACAGGATCGTGGCGCTTTGCTGTGTAATGATTTCCCGTAACGTGTTATTTTCAATGACACGTATGTCAGACATAGGAAGTGATCTACATATTTTGTTTATATGCCTTTGCCATTATAGTTTATCAGGGTACATTTCTTTTTAAAGAAAAATCAATCACGTTGTGTGCACGTGCAACCAAGTGAAAAAGTGTTCATGGGCACACACCTTGACTGAAAGACAGGATAGAGATGTGCGTGTGTGTGTGTGCGCGCGCGCGCGCATGTGTGTGTGTGAACCCTATGGGGTCAAGACCCGCAAGCTCTCTGTCATCGTCCAGCTCGTCTATAACTTAAGTAAAATAAGTAAATATGAAATGCGGCAGGGAAGTAAACAACAGTAAGTAAACAATAAATGAGTAGGGTAACTCTTGCTCCCACAAGAAAACAAATACACGCCCTTAACTCCAAAAGAATCCTGCTTACGACACTGAATCGCCTAGCAGACATGACAGCACAGAGCACACAGAACAAACAATGGAACATCCCCGACAAAGAATGTTCCAAGCTTGCCCACATACCCTGTGCCGAACACATCTACGCAGCAACAAGAACTGGGGAAATGAACAAATATCAATTAACTTTTATTCAAGACTTGCACAGCCTCTTAAAACTTGAATATAGTCAGACAAGTACAAGGACGAACACAAGCAAATACAAATAGCCTCGATTTAACTGAAACCAACATGCATACAAAATGAGGCAGGGAAGAGTAGTACTAAACAATATACAACGAATAAGTAGGGCAAGTCTTGCTCCCACAACATACAAATACACGCCCTTAGCACAGAACAAACAAGGAAACATTCCCCCAAAAAGGATGTTCCAAGTTTGCCCATGCCCTGTACCGGACACATCTACACAGCAACAAGAACTGGAGAAATGAACAGATATCAATTTCCTTTCGTGTAGTTTCCGGTAAAACTACAGAATATTTGAGATGCGCATGCGCAGCTCCGCCATATCGCGTTTTTGCCGACCGCCAGATGAACAGGCAGAAGATACAAGCCCAAGCACAAAAATCGAAAAGCTATCATAAATCAGTGATATTTTCCCTTTTATTTGAAAGATTGGTTGGATTAAATCAAAACGTGTTGTAGATTAATCATATTTGATGGAAAAAAAAATGCTCGCAGGGCGAACATTATAAGTAGAAAGAAACACGTGGAGAGCATGGCAGCAGAGAGTCCTCAGAAGAGAAGCCCCCTTCAAGCGAGTGTTTCGGCCCTTATCTCCTGACACTCTAGGGGGGTTGAGCAACACCCGGTTCGTGACTCCGGTATCCCTCTGCCGCCCCCCTTTTTTTTTTTCCATCTTGGGGCGAGTCATGGCTGGGATTCGAACCCATGACTCTCTGGACAAGCTCATTTTAGGGACTGTCCACTTAATGTCCCGCACTCTAACCACTGAGCCACTGGGGCACCTGATATTTAACAAACGGAAGTCAAGTCGGAGTAGAAATAAACTGAGCCACACCACTGCTGTTAGAGTTACATATGAACTGAGCTGCTGTATTACAGTTCGCTGGCACACTTGGACATGTGATTCCAGATCTAGATAGCTTCGGCATGTATTGTCTTCTGTAAATAAAAAAAAGAAAGAAAAAAAAAGAAAGAATTTATCTTTTTCTAGCTGTTTATGTCAACTTATTTTTCTCATGCTCAGGGAAGTCGGTGGAGTCGTTCTTCAGTGAACAATCCAAGGTTTATATTGAAGATTTCCTCCTGGATCCCTCTCAACCACTTGTCGACGTAATTCCTGTGATGGTCGCCACGCTAAATTCTCGGGCGCTGCACAGTATTTGGTAATACTGGAGTGTAATTGTTTGTGGTGTAGGCAGCATTTAGATTTATTTCTTGTCCATTTGAATATGCTGTTTTCTTAAATATTACAAGTAGATGCACAGCAAATTTTAATGTTGTCTGTAGTGTGGCAAGGTGAATATTAAGACATTGATTTAATATTTCTATCAGAATGTGGCAGAATAGCAAGACATGTAAACGCTGTACCAAATCTTGCAAGCCTTAAGAAATATAAAACATCATTTTTTTTTACTTTAGCTCCCCAGCGCTGCGATTATGACACGTATGATATGACGTCCAGATAAGATAGGCAAATGACGTAAAGAACTACTATAGGATCGATTTTTGTCAGTTGGCTTTGGCAACCAGAGAATAATAGTCGAGTCCTTAGCCTTTCAGAGAGAAAGGATGGATTTTTAATTACCTGAGCTTGTGTTGGTTAGTTTGGGAATCAACAGTTCTGAGTCCTTCGTTGGTCAACGGAGCTTGTGTGAGCTAGTTTTGGACTCAACATTGCTGTGACAAGCTCCGCTGGAGTGCATAATACTGTGCTAAGCTGTGTAGAGTGCACTGGTGCAAGGAGTCAAAATGTTTGAATTGTATTGAGCCGTCTTGAAAGTGCATGAAGCTGTGGTAAGCTGTATCAAATGGCATGGAGCAATGTTAGGCTCTGCTGGAGTTTGAGAAGCCATTTGAGCTGTATTGAGTGATGCAAATTTACAAGCTGAACAAAGCTGTGTTGAATTGTACGATAATGAGCTGTAATGAACTGCAACTAGTGATGAGTTGCGTCGGACTGCATCTAACTGCGTTGAGTAACGTGAGCTTAAGGAGCTGTGCTGGACAATACTAAACTGTTTCAAGCTGAGAAGATCGTTGTCGAACTGTTTCGAAAAGTGTTGTAGCATCAAGTTGCACAACAGAGTCGTGAAGGATTGCATCTGGTTGTGCCGAGCTGAGTCACACTGAACGAAGTTGTGTGGTGCAATAACAAACTACTTCCAAGCTGTGTTGGGCGGTGTTGAACTGTTTCCAGCTGAGCTGTATACTCAAACTGTATGCTGGACTAGGAGGAGAGTCTGCTGACATGCTGTGGACGAACCAAAGTTGCAGCTGTACTGTGAACTATCCAAGGTACTGCCGTGCTGTGAACAGTACTGAGTCGCTGTTGTGTTTTGGTATATAGACCTGCTGCCGTGCTGTGGATTATACGGAGATGCTGACGTGCTGTGGATTATACGCAGTTGCTGCTGTGTTGAGGATTATAGTACTTCAGAGCTGTATGGTGGACTATTTGGAGTACATACTGCCATGCTGTTGCAGGAATTTTCGTCTATTCTCCAAAGAACCAAACTCGAGGACATTGGAACATTACGACAATAACTGATCATGAATGTTGGCACATGCCTGCAGGTGGATACTGACGACTTTTGTTGGGAGCTTTATTTAATGGAGTGAAAAGTTCCAGATTGTGTCCCTACCATGCGTGACGAGATCCCAGAGGTTCAATAGAAGTTGTTCTTATTCTTCACCGAAGTGTTTTGCAGTCCATCATGGGATGATTGCTCCATCTGTTGTTATTGTGTTTATGAAACCCATAATCCGGTTACACAGACACAATCTTCTGAGTTTTTTTTGCCTTATCCAAGCATGCACACACGCAAGACAGACTATCCACGACACAGTAAGATATATTGCCAGAATGGAAAAAAAAAAAATCTGCGAGTTTATGCATGAGGTATGACAAAGCAACGCCATCCTTTCGTGAAGCCGAACTAGATCTCAGACCATTAAATGATTGGAAATCTTATTTAAGGGATCGTATTGTGTCGAATGTACATGTGCATATCTGTATAGATGTGTTTTGTGGAATTTGGTTTGATTCGAGTATGCACTTAGCATTTGTTACAAATAGCTCACGACACTAGAAATTGTCTCTGAATACTGTATTTAGATCATTTCAAAACCTGAAACACAGATACTCCCATTGCTCCAGGCCTTGACACAGAATTGACAGAGCTGGAGAAGAAAAAAAATAGAAGATTTACTGTGCCAGCAAACGTTAAGTGAAACAATTTGAAAACAAAACACGACGCGTTTTGACCCTTTTTGGTCTTCCTCAGGCAATACAATCAACATTCTAAACAATGAAAACGGAGAGTGAACAATCTCTCTCTTTCCTCAAATTGTGCGCAGACTGAAGACCAAAGACGTCGAAATGCGTCGTGTTTTGTCTGTATTTCTTTACCCCTTTCCTTTGGCGGAACCGTAAACCTCCTTTTAATATTCATTTATCTATCAACCCTTCCTGTTTTTTTATTACTGCTTCATTTTCTTTCATTCTTCAGTTTGGTAACCAGACATCAGTTCATTCATACTCATCCAAAGCCCTACACTTGTAATTTATACAAGTACTTCAAAAGAAAGAAGACACTTTGTTCAATTCTTGTATATACACCTTGAAACGGAAGCATCTCTGAAGACTGCATTAGTTCCGTTTCGCTCGAATCATCACCCCATCCTGCCATGGCAGTGTCGCAATCACCGCTGGCATGGGCACTTGCCCTGTACTTAACATGTCTGTGTTTGCTGGAATACCAGCCCTAGATGACATCACCATCATTGTTGGGGCGGGCCTGTCTCCAGAAATGACTTTTAATTGTACAGAATGGCCTGGAAATCTAAAATCTTGTGCTTGGAAACTGCTCTGAACTTGGTGCCTGTCAGACAATACAAGTAGAAGTTGATGGCACTGTTAGCGTATACCAGGATGTGGCTAGCTGCACTGAAGACACAAAACCAGCCAACCTGAATGGGGTCTTTCCAATCAATGAATGGTTCTCTGCTCAGGTGGATTGGAAGTGGCGTTGTCAGGAGAACAAAACAAAGACTTGCAGCAATCAAGGTTACAGTCAATGTCGACACTTTCCGTTGTCTGGAATCCTGGGTGGCTGTTTGCACGGGAAGACTCGTCCCACTTCTGACTGATCTGATAACTGTCTTGAGAAGAACACTGTTGCTGACCAACAACAACATGAAAGGCAGTACACAGCAGTCAGCCATGTCTATCCAAGGCCATAGCATGTCAAAAAACCATCTGTACGTTTTCAGTTCATTGTTAGCAGAGCATAACCCCGTCCTCACATGAAATCCGTATAGAATGTGACAGTTGATCAGGATGACAGCAACAGTCATTACACCAGCAGTAATTCGCGACATTCTCAACGTCCACACAGCATTGACATGAAGTGGCCACCGCACAGAAGCTGCTCTCAGCAGAGTGAGTGCTACGAGCATCCAGGGGGACAAAGACTTTGTCGTATACACCAACATCCTGTACACGCGGCACTGCCAGGACCCCAGCTGGCTAAAGTGTTTCACACTGAATTCTCTTTCCAGTATGATGATGAAAGGTTCTGTAATCAACAGCAGCAGGTCAGAGCAGGCCAGAACTAGGAAAAAAAGCACTAGCAGTGGATTCTGGAAGACGAAGCATAATCTTGATAATCATAGCATTGCCATACATTCCAAAAACACACACACAACAGGACAGCCAACTTTCCAGATCCCTTTGGAAATCTTTTCAAATGGTACGTACAAATCATACAAACGACTTCTTTCAAAACGAGTTTCCTTCTCTATTGCTCGAGTTTGGTTTTCCGTTGTTTGAGTTTGGTTTTCCATCGTTCGAGTTTGGTTTTCCATCGGTTTTTCGTTCGAGTTTGGTTTTCCATCGTTCGAGTTTGGTTTTCCATCGTTCGTGTTTGGTTGTCCATTGCTCGAGTTTGGTTCACCATTGTTTCACTTCCTGAGAATATAGAAACTGGAAGTAAATTAATTCTGTTACCTTGAACTGCTTTCATATCTAATTCAGTGCATGAAAATGTGTTGTCAGTATCACATCTCCAGAACATCATTGAAATGAAGACGTAAAAATGAAATGAAACAGTAAATGTGAAAAATGGTTTGTGCGTCAAGAATTTATGAAACGAAAAATGCATAATACATTACAAACATGATTCCCGGTATTGATCTATTTGGGAATAATAAAGTTAACGACAAACAAAAGATCACCAAACGTGGGCCTAAATGACCAGCTATGACATACGGAGAACCAAAGCACTGTCTCACAGGGAAACAGCAACCGACATTTTTTTTCTCTCTGATATCATAACATTCAGCAATATATTTAGCAAACAGACGAAGAATATTTCCATCATCAGAAGATAATAGTTCAATCAAAGTAGTATATGGTCTTTCTCGCATCAATTAAATAGTTTTTTTTTTTTTTTTTTCCTTTTATCTTCATATGCCTTACATTGAAATAAAAAGTGCTCTTCATCTTCCTTACTGTTATCTGGACACAACACACATACATCATCAACATAAACTTCATTGCAGAACCATTTCTTATTTGCTTTAAAACCAAGGGTCCGACTTCTAAATCTGGCCAATATGCTTCTATGCCGTTTATTAGTAACAGATTTCAAAAAAAATTTCCGGCTGAAGAATACTTTTTTAAAGGAATAAAACCATGAATACTTGTCATTTTTCTCCATTTTTGAATGCCAATTCTGTTTGTAGCAGGCTATCAAGCGATCCTTAAATTCTGACATAAATGCCCTTTCGTTCCCTACCTCTTTGCTGAGCCACACAATACCAACCCCCATAATAGTTAACACATGTTTTACTTTACTAACCCAATTGCAGTGTCCACTTTCCATTTGTAAATATAGCATATCATATGCTTGTTCTACATAGCCTTGATGTTGGAAGTTGTGTCAATTTTAACCAATACTTAATAGATTTTGAAAACGTTTGAATAAATAAAGGATATCTTCCAGAATCACCATAAGCCATTGTGTTTTTGATGAATGCAGTGGAATGTTCATGAATCTTTTAATAGCCATAGTATGTACCTTCTCCATTTCCAAATTTTCTTCTAATCCCCAAACTTCTGCAGCATAAGTCAGCATAGGCGCTATTTGTGAGTCAAATAACTTCCAGAACAAAGAAGGGTCAATGCTATTAAGTCTTTTCATGCATCTTAGAATTTCTACAACCCCCTTCTTACCCCTTTCTGCCGATTTCACGCCACCCCCCTGCATTTAGACTTAAACGAGTTGTAAATAACATCCCCAAATATTTATAACTATTGGTTACTTTTACTTCTACATCTCCATACCACCACTTTTCATGCTGGGATAAATAACCACCCATACGAAAGACAATAATGTTTGTTTTCTCTAGATTAACACTTAATTGAAGTCTATCTGCTTCATTTTTTAAAACATTTATTTGATTTTGCAACCCAACAACAGTACTAGAGAACAAGATTACATCATCTGCAAATAAAAGCATAAACAGTTCAACAGCACCTGCAATCAACTGTATACCATGTTTTGCCTTTATGTGACATTCTAAAGCTATCTCATTTATAAAAAAATGCAAACATTTGAGGACTCAATAGACAACCTTGCTTCACTCCTCTAGGACAATTGAATAAGTCACTGTACAATCCTTTCTCACGAACACATGCTAAAACTGAATTATATACACCACGAAGAGCATAGTACAATTTTCCTTTAACCCCTGTTTTTTCTAAGAACTTGCCACAACACATTTCTATTAACAGAATCAAAAGCCTTTTTAAAATCAACAAAAGCAACATATAGTTTAGTATTATTTTCTTTAGGCACTTTTGGACTAAAGCATATAATGTGAAAATATGATCAACTGTACTATACCCTGACCTGAACCCCGCCTGCTCTTCCCCAATTTTCCCTCTCCTTTTCAGCCCATTGTGTCAATCTTCTATTCAAAACATGAGTATATACTTTACTAATTATACTTGTGAGAGCTACACCTCTATAATTGTCTGGGTTATTTGGGTCTGCTTTTTTATGGATGGGTACAATAATGGACGTTGACCACGACAGGGGAAACAATCCATGATTAAACAAATGGTTAAATAAAGAAACACAGAAATCAATCACATAGTCATTGGCATGTTTTAGCATTTCACTTATTATTCTATCTGGTCCCCGGGCTTTTACCAGTTTTTCAAATTTCTAATACTTGCTCTTACTTCATCTGTAGTTTATAGGGTCATCAAACAAAAGCTCATCATTTTGTTCATCTTCTATTTCATCTACCGCTGGATCACTTTGACCATTACAAAGAGAGTTGAATACACTATGGAAAATGTCAAACCATTGCTGTGATGTTATTTCATTGTAAATGGTGGATTTCCTGTTAACTGATCGTATTGTACTCCAAAACAATTTGGGATCATTTATTGATTGTTTAAGTTTTAATATTCTGTTTTCATCAATTTTTCTTTTTTTTCTTTTCTTAAGTCAATATATTCTTTTCTTTCTTTTGTATATAAATTACTCTTTTTCTTCTTTTGTCTCTTTTGATTTAGCCCTTCTAAATATTTGTAATAATCTCTTTACTTCTCTCTTCTTTTTCTCACATTCATCGTCAAACCAATCTTCATTTTTTTTTTTCTTCCCTCCTACTTTCCTTACCATACATGCCGCAGCTCCATATAAAGCATTAACAAAACCATCCACACACTTATTTACATCAACTATCATGTTGTTCATAGCTGTAACTAAACATTGTTTAAAATCATCAGAGTTCAATTCATTCTTAAACGTTTGCACATTTTCCTCTGTCCACACCACTCGCTCCTCTCGCTCACGCGGTCAACTAACGGTACATCTGCTTTAACAGGACAATAATTCCATGTAAACTGAACTGGCAAATGCCAAGAAAAGAGAGTATCCCCCACCTTTAAAGCACAATATAAACATAGTTCACTAGATACTAGAAAATAATCAATTACACTACAACCCTGAGGAGCAACAAAGGTAAATTCACCATCAGCATCAGTGTCACACGAACCATTCAGAATACACAAATCAAACAAAAAGCAAAGGTCCAACAAGGAACGACCAAACTTGTTTACAATTTTATCTTTTGAACATCTTTTCATAGAAACAATTTCATCATTATCATCGTCATCATCATTTTGCACATTAAACACATAATTATACATTTCTTCCTCCTTTGTCTGCTCACAACCTGTTCTGGCGTTCATATCACCACATATAATATAATAAACATTACTATCAGAAAGAGACTGCAGCAGACTATCTTCAAGCATAAGTATACCATCTGAGATTAGTTTTGTCTATATATAGGGGCCCTCCTTCAGGGACAACATAGCACCCCACAAACACACAACATCTTATCTAAGCCAAACACACATTTATTAATTTGAATCACGACAACATTCTCACAATCAATTTCAATTTTTTGTATAAAGTTTGCTAAGTCTTTTTTTTTTTTAACAAGAACAACAACTCCTCCAGAAACGCGTCCATGAACAGATAGTTTCTTAGCACAAGCGCTAAATGCAACATAATTTTTAAAGTGAAAACTGAAATCAAATGCATGATCGATGAACGTTTCTGTTAAAGCAAATTATATCATATTTGTTAACAAAATCAAGGAAAGAAATGTCACCAAGTTTATTTTTCAAATTTTCAACATTGTAATTTAGGAAATTAAGTCTTGACGTTTGATGATCGGCCTTATGTTATTTATTATTGCTGGTACTCGAGCGTGACGTACGTCCCCCTTTTTGTGAGCTAGCTTTGTTCAAGTTACTGTTTTGCCCGCTAAGGTAATTGCCCATCCCCGTCTGCCGTGCATTATCACCCGCAAGGGCGCCAGCGTATGAACGCGGCCCCAGTGACTGCCTGCGATTTCGCGAGTTTCCCGTGTTGCCTGCACGTTTGCGTACCGGTGACCTGGCTTGGTGCACCTGAACCAGAACTGTTCGCCGTACTGCGTGTCGTCCTCCTGTCACCCCCCCCTTCTGTTGTGGAGGGAGAGAGAGAGGCTGGTGATGCACGCTCTCCACCCCCTCCCTCTGGTCTCCTGTCTGCGGGGTTTTCAACGTGGCTTCATCAGCAACCTGTGAGTGGAAGTGGGAGGCGGGGGGCGCGATGGGAGAGTGGGTTGATTTCCATGGTGGACGAGGAAAGGGGTAGGGTTTGGGTTTAGGGGTGGTGGTGGGCTCAGGTACAGGCACATCACGAACATCATCAGTTCTTTCCCCAAACTGTCTGTCATTCTCTGGTTTACGTGTTTGAACGGTCAGCTTACCTTTGACAAACACTGCTACCTTCCCTTGTTGTGTTCTTGCCATTTGTACAATGTTTTTTGTTGCCTGCGAGTTAAATCTGTCGCCAGTCTGACTCCTTTTCTTTCCAGTTGACCTCTTACTTCTTTATTCCAGAGCAATTCCATTTTATTCTTCCACTGACTAAATTTCACAATCATTGCCCGTGGCTCCCCCGGCCTAGCCCGCCCCCCTCTGTGTGCCCTTACAATGTCATCTTCTGTCCACTTTCTTCCCCCCTCCACCCCATTCAACGCCTCACACACCGCACGAGCACACGCATCATACCCCTCCCTCCCCACCACCATGCACAGGAGGGACCCCAAACATACGCAGATTATCCCGCCGCGAAAAATCCTCCATTTGTCAATCTCATCAGTCAGTCTATTTACTTCTTCTTTCAGTTACAGTGATTTTCCTATTCATTATGTTGAATTTGATTGATTT
>JADBJO010024695.1:0-5000 GCA_016801955.1 Conus betulinus
GGAGAGGAAGAAGAGGACATCAAAAAAACAAGATACAGAAGAACTTACACAGTGTGCTGTTAATTTTTTATGCTTTGCTTGTGAATCAAGAAGAGCAGAAAGATGAGGAGACAGAGGGTGGAGACGAATAAAACGAATGACAAAAAGCAAATGAAACATTAGGAAGAAGAAGAAGAAGAAGAAGAAGAAGAAGAAGAAGAAGAAACAAAACAACAGCAGCCGCAATGATAGAGCCAACAACAACAGTGGCCCCAGTGAGGGATTATGGAACGGGATAGCGCTATGGTGGGGTTTTGCTTTCACACGGTTAGGTAGCATCAATCACAGGTGCGGGTGGCGAAGCCCGATCGGCTTACACTGATGACGTCTTCGTCTGCATGCTGCTGGTTCCTTCCTTGAAGCGGCTTTCTACGTGCCACCTCAGCCTCATTATCCATACTGGATTTGGTAAAAAATACGTGGATGGTGTCTTTTATTTCGTTGTATTATTTGCTACACTCCATCTGTATCAGTGTGGAATAGAACAAATATCTCGTAGATAGCAAATATTCCAGTGTAAGGTGAAATACAGATATAAGACTGAAGAGTGTGTTGCCAAAAAAAAAAAAAAAAAAAATCAAAACAAAGATTTGATTTCCAAATCTCTCCCATATTAGCTGATGTCTGCAAACCAGGGTTGAATTATTAATGCATGCTGACTTTGTATGTTGTACTAGTATCGATTTTATTATAGCTCTCTAGAACGGTTAGCTACTTAGCTGATGTTGGTAGACTGTGAAAGGTCGTTACTGATTCACTCTCCGAGAAAGGGGTAGGACATGACTCGCTACCTGATGTGGTTTTCTGGCTGGTAAAAGAAGGGTGTGACCTGTGATGCCCTTCCTGCTGTAGAACCTGACATCATTTCTGGCCATTTCATGTTAGCTTGAAAAGAAGACCCAGCAAATAAACAAACGAATAGACACAAAGTACCCTGAACTTCGTATTATCGATATGTACTGGGATCGAAGTTGAATGTAATTTATTCAAATTTCCGACTAGGATCAGCGGGTATCAGGAGACTGAGATAAGTGATAAATATGATGTTGATGCCTGTTCACTGATAAATACTTAATGAAAATGTCATTGCACGAATATGGAAATAACGCGTCTGTGTCCAAGGTAGAATGCAAGTGGGCTTGAAACCATACACATATGCACGCACACGCGCGCGCGCGCGCGCGCGCGCACACACACACACACACACACACACACACACACACACACACACGCACACACACACACACACACAAAGAGAGGGATCCAGTGAGAGAGATAGGCAAAGAGAGGGGCATACACACACACATGCGCGCGCGCGCACCCACCCCACGCACGCACACACTTTTTCATATAGTCAATATTATGTGTATGTATGCATATTTAATCATTTCTTTTTATTGCTGCCCAGAGTAGATGAAACATTATCTTATGAGAAATAAGAATTTAGTTTCAATATAGCACAAGTACTGAAATGTAATAAATGAACACTCACAGTATCTGCCTTCTTGACGTTCCGATAAATATGTGTGGAATCAAAAGTGACTGTTTTTTGCAAAACATATCTTAATTCACATGTCTTTTCCTCCTTTATAACCCAATAAGTTGTTTTCTTGATATTTAAAACTAAAACAGTAGCGTTTATCAATTATTAATCAGACTTGATACATCTGCTATTCAGAACTTGAAAGAGGTTTCCACCAGAGGCACATAGATAAGAAAGTAGGTAAGTAAATAATTAAATGAATAAATAAGTAAATAAATTAATAAAGTAAAAGAATGGGAGGGAGGATCTCAGTACGGATTGAAAGGTAATTTTAGACCTATCACATAACGGCTTTTGGGTCAGGATCAAAGTTATGTCGGTGCACAGGGTGACTTCAAACATGACAGGATACATGTTCCATATGATGATGGAACATCAACAGTTCTCTTCTCGATTTTTCCGTCACTGCGACTTGAAACATCACACCCTCATGGGCAGACAGACCCGGAAGTGGTTTTATCATGAGCGGTAGGCGTCAGAGGCCTGCCGGACACCGGATTTCCGCTACATCGCCATGGCGCCGGCACGATACCCGAGTCAGGTTCCGTTGCTTAGTAAGCACTGACACGCCTGACATTTTGCCCACCTCTCGGCCAACTCTTGGCTGTACTGAGCTACCTGTCTCACCAGGCTGACAGCGCTAGCCGTGGAATGAATGCTGCGCTAATTAACGATCGGCTGCTGGCTGTTTTACCGCTCTCGTCCAATTTGCTTTGCACTTGACGAGCTGGGACTATACTTGTTGACTCGTTAGCGGAAGGGGCCTGCAGAGGGGGTCGGTGTGTGTGCGGCGGCGTAAGGATTCATGGGAACTGGGTTCGTTTCCGGTCACTGCATGGATGAATGCAGGGTGATGTTTGTACTCAGCTGACTGGTATCTGTATTTTTGGTCATTTGTATTCATTAGATTGGTGTCTGTGTGTTCCGGTCGTTTGTATGTATTTGAGCAGTATCTTTATGTTTTGGTCGTGTATATTCATCAGATTGGTATCTGTTAGTTTTGTTTGTTTGTGTATTCAGTTGATCGGTTTTCTGTATGTTTTAGTCGTTTGCATTCATTAGATTGGTGTCTGTCTGTTTTGTTTGGTTGTAATTATTTGATTTGTGTCTGTGTGTTTTGCTTGTTTTTGTATTCATTCCATTGGCATCAGTGTTTTTTCTCTTCATTTGATTGGTGTCCCTGTGTTTTGTTTGTTTGTATTGATTTGGTTGGTGTGTTTTTGTTTCTTTGAATTCATTGGATCGGTATCTGTGCTTTGTTTGTAGTCATTTGCGTGGTACCTGTGTGTTCTGGTTTCTAGTTGTCCATCCATTGTTGTAAAGAAGAGATGCACAGTGTATATGCTATGTCTTAAGGGAGAAATTCTATTGTGCCCTTTGCGTTCTGTAAACACACAGCAAAGAAAGCAAGAAAAATGAATACAGGAAGAAATTTTATCTGGCTGATAAAAGAACTAAAACAGACAAACGATTAAAAGAAATATACAGCATCGCATGAACATTCAGCAGATTGAGCTAATGAAAATACAAATTCTGTCGTTTGTTTAATCTGAAAGCTGTTGATGCTAATGTTTTCCACGTCACAAACCATTTGCTTGCTGCAGTGTTATCACACACCTTTGGCCCCACTGACCCAAATGTGAAGGCAACAAGTCGGACCACTTGGCACTGGACGACAGATGTTGAGTTTACAAGTCCCCCAACTATCGATCATGGCGCTTTTCGCTCTGCACTGCAACGTTATCGGCGGGAGAACACCAAGAAGTCCACATCTCCAAACTGCTCCAAGAGAGATCCTAATGCGTGTTGACAGCTTGTATCCACTCTGCACCGTAGCTTGATTATGACAAGTTTGCATTTTTCCAATAGAGACTGAAATAGTTTGGAGAATGATGGCCTCGCTCGTGCCATTCCACATCTGTGTACCAACAGAAGGCGCGAGACAAATAAATAGATAGTCACAACGATAATTATAGATAGTATCCGTTGAATATAGGAGCTCGTACTGAGCCTATAAGTCCAACTTACACCGCTCTTCTGCTGCTACTACTTCTGATAATAAAACATGATGTGGAAGGTTAGAAATACATACATTTTGAGAGACGCTGTAGTTGGGCTTGCAACGGAAATCCCGTTTAGAATCTTAACTTTATCAAGATCGGACAGATCAGTGATTGCACGGCCAGAGGCGGACACAACACAACAATCCAACTCCTTAGATTGCTTAACCTGTAAATCCAAACACAGTTTGATTGGTTCCGTATAAAACAAATCTGAGAGTTTTGTGTACATGCAGCATTACGTGCATGCACAGTCATGTTAACATTATCTACGTTTTTAACATAATCATTCCAGGTTTTTTATTATTGTGTCTGACCTGCTATCTAGGCTATGAACTATGAACAAAGATAATAAATTGAAATGAATCTTAGATAAAGTAAAGACAGACAATAAAGAAATGGGAGAAAAAAAATGAAAATACTGAGCATGAGGAACAATCCTTGAAATATGTATGCATGTTGAGGGAAGGGTAGGAGCAAAGCGCATGTGCATGCGTGCGCATCTCTCTCTCTCTCTCTCTCTCTCTCTCTCTCTCTCTCTAATAGCGCGCCCACACATGCGTGTATGCTAGCGCATGTTTATCATAACTTCCATTTTGTGAAACAGGATATCTAAAAAAAAATGCTTTTACATTCATTCATTACTTTTTTGGTAACAATAATACTACGTCTTACAGTACAAAAACGTCTGTTATTCAGCTGTTCATATGAAAAGCAGTCAAAACACGTTTTCTTCTTTAAGATGAGGGGTCAGGAAGGACATTTTGTTGTTTTTATGTTATCATGTATGCCCCCCCCCCCCTCCCCCCTTTTCGCTCTGAACAGCATAAACAGTAGCGCTTTCTGATTGATATTTTGTGAGTTGTTTCTCTCACACAAGTGTACATGAATATTGTATTTAGCCTGCGCTGCTCTGTTAGTGCATCTTTTCTGTTGTTGAGTTCTGGTCCACACTGTGCGATTTTATTTGTAGTGAAACAGAAGAGTTATCAGTGTGTGTGTGTGTGTGTGTGTGTGTGTGTGTGTGTGTGTGTGTGTGTGTGTGTGTGCAAAGTGTTAAAATGGAAGCACGTAATGGTTGTATGTTCATACTTATGGCTTTCTAGTTTATGTTTCATAAAAGATTTTTGCTTCGCACTTCTACCATTGTCTTATTAGGATCGTAAATCTGTAACATATCTGTCTGTCTGTCTGTCTCTGTCTGTCTGCCTGTCTGTCTCCCTCGCTCTGTCACTCTCATGTGAATGTGTGTGTGTGTGTGTGTGTGTGTGTGTAAATGTCGAAAGGTGTTATTATCTCACTCTCTGTACCAGTTAAAACACAGTCTCTCCGTTTAGACAGTAGGTCACACACAACTG
>JADBJO010024695.1:15000-17500 GCA_016801955.1 Conus betulinus
GGAAGGGTAATATAGAACTAAAGATATCCGAAGCAGAAAAAAAGCAGCGACAGACAGGAAAACATAAACATACAGTCAGTAGGGAGAAATAAGTCCTTCGAATGTTCAATGTGTGAACGCTCTCATAACATCTTGCACACTCGTAAAATCTCATCACCAACTTTCGGAACCGAGGGCCAGTTTGGCCGTTGGTATGGATGACACGTTACACATAGCATGCACCTGTGCGAAAAATCTAAAGAATGGAGAAAGAAAATTTCGTGAATGACTGTGGCTGAATAACGCAGGAAATGACTGCAGGAAGCGCCGCCAGTCGGTTCTACCCAGGTAGGCAGCCCGATGAGTAAACGAGAGAGTGAATTGTAAAGTGCTAAGAGCTTGGTCTCTAGCTGAGAATAGGCGCTATATGTAACTATTCATCATCATCATCTTCTTCTTCTTCTTCATAACAATAATAATAACAAAAATTGTTTCAATGATGGTGATGATACTGATGATAATAATAATAATGATAATAATGATAACGACAATAATAGTGGTGACAATTATAATAATAATAATAACAATAATGATAGTAATAATAATAATAATAATAATAATTGATAGAAAAGTGTAGGGAAAGGTAGGGAAACCAGATTTTTTTTAAATGAGAAAAGGTTTAACAAACTATGGAACGAAGGGTAAACTTAGAACAAAGTATAAAGAGGTATCAAAAAAAAAAAAAGACAGAAAATTATCAAAGGGTAGAAAGCAGCAGGAAAATGGTTGGGACAAAATTCAACGAGAAAACGTCGGTGGCTAAACTAGCTGTTACCCCCCAAAATGCCCCTTGTTTCAGACCCACGAGTTCCCTGCCACGATCGCCGTGGTCTCCCATCCCATTGGCTCTCGACGCTTCACCGCACGCATGCGCACTTCACTGAACAAAATGGCGGTGGCCCAAGGAGAGAACCGGAAGTTCATTGGACGTGTAAATGGATACTAGCAATTTGTACATGGAGGTGATACTGGGTTGGGGCTGTGTCAACATGGGCACCGAATTAAGGGACGACCAATGATGGTGCCATAGTCTTGGGGGAAGGGGGGGGGGGGGGGGATATGGCCAAGTACGGGCCATGCAAACAGACGACAGCAATTCGGCTGACGCGGGGGGGTGGTGAAGCAGAAATGTAGACCCCATTCTCAGTGACCTGTTGACCTGTCTGAGCAATAGCCGCTTAATTGTAGCAGCGAAGGCAAAATGGCAGCAGTAGTAGCATCAATAGTAGTCGTCCTTGTCGTCGTCGCCATCGACGTAGTAGTAGTAGTAGTAGTAGTAGTAGTAGTAGTAGTAGTAGTAGTAGTAGTAGAATAGCTGCAGCAGCAATAAAGGTAGCAGTGCTCGCCTTGCGATACCTCTGGTATCATTCTCCCGTCACCATTCTTGACAAAGCGTGTTGCAGCTTTTCCTGCTCCTTTTTTCTCTTCCTAGCGCCAGTGCAGGTGTTACGGACACTGCTACTGTTACTGCTGCTGCCACTGCTATTGCTGTTTCTTCAGCTCTTCCATGTTGCTTATGAAGCAGAAATATCGCCCGTTCACACACACACACACACACACACACACACACACACGCGCGCGCGCGCGCGCACACACGCACACACACGCACACACACTCAATGCTGCTACTGAGGCTCAAGTACAGCAGAGCATGAACCCATTCTCAACTGCCTGAAACTATCCTGGGCGTACGACCAGTACAAAAAGGACAGAGGTCTTGTGCCACCTGCACCACAGAAATTGTACGGAGAACCAGAAATCGCTGTCACAAAGGGAATCCTGAAGGCTGTTGACAGCGTCGCTTAACTCGGTGACACACTGTCCAGACCTGTGAACATGGAAAACGAGCTCGACACATACACTGCCAAGCCAAGTTCAGCTCTTGGGCGGCAAAAAAAAAATAATAAATGAATAGGAATTTAATGAATAAACCTGTGTGAGAGAGGAGCGGTACCAAACTGACCACAAAACTGAAGAGACACGGGTGCACTTCTCAAACCATAGTACGCAAGGGGACGTAAATTTGCCAAGTCCGGCATCATCTCCTCCGTATCTTCAGTGCCTGCAAACGACTAGCGCCAGAGTTGCGCGGAGCCTTCACAGACCGTATCAGACTGGTCAGCTACAGTTGGACACATGGCACCAAGTCCCCTTCAACATAATGTCTTTGGTCAGCGTCGACGATGACGGATGAACGGCAACGTGTATAACTGATTTTCCGTGCGTATGCGAACTAGTTTTTCTGCCATTTTTCAGCATCAGTGTATTGTATGGAGCATCTTCAGTGATACTGTCAAACATTTAGCTGTTTGGTAAATTGTAACGATCACGTCATACGTTCATTTGAATGGCGCTTATCATTTGTTCAGATTGTAAAACATGTAGCTTTTTGGTATATTTGTAATGATTATGTTTCTTATTCATTTGAACAAGGCATATCATTTGTTCAGACTGTAAAACA
>JADBJO010024695.1:22500-24810 GCA_016801955.1 Conus betulinus
TCTCTCTCTCTCTCTCTCTCTCTCTCTCTCTCTCTCTCTGTGTGTGTGTTCTGATCTTGCTTTCGTTCGTTTGTTTCGTCCTTCCTCACTTTCCTCCTGTTTGTTTTGTTTTCTTCCTTCTTTTACTTCTTTCCTTTATTCCTTTGCATACTTCCTTTCTTTCTTTCCCACATTCTTTTATGACTTTTGCCCATTATTTACTTCTGTCATTTGTTCATATGCACTCTATTCTTCCATTCATTTTTTAAAAAAATCTTTTGCTGTCTTTTATGCACCCTAATCTTTCTCAACTTTCTATCTTGTTTTTGGGTGCATATTTTTCCTTTCTCTCCGTCTCTTTCGTTCGCACGTTTCTTCTTCCTTTTTTTTTCCTTCTTTCTCATTTTCTTTTTCAGTTACATGACTGTTTCTTTCACTCTCTTGGTCTTTCTTTTCTTCGTTTTCGTTTTCCTTTGTTCTTCATTCTTTCTTTCTTTTTCCTCTTTCGTTCGTGTTTTGATAAGCTCTTGTTTTTAGTTACTCTGTGAGTCTACACAAAAGATGTCACTGACGGGCTAAGATGGCCGCTTGATCTCCAAAGATGTAGATTTTGGAAGGGAGGAAGGAAGTTGTGGCGGTGAGGTGGTGGAAGTAAGGAAGGGAGGGGGAGGGGTGGGGGCAGAAAGTTTAATAAATGCGTACACTAAGTGTCTGTCTAAGCCATCGAAGCTGCACGTGCACACATGTATAGTGAGTGGAGTGATGTGAAACATTGGCCATGGACCTCTCAGCATTTGTTCACTTTTGCGCCAGGCAGTTCAAGGATAGCTCACAGCGATACTACGATACAGAATGGCATTGACTGACGTCATTAAAGGTCTCTTGTCCGATTCTTTCTTACCGTTACACGTCATAAGTTCTGTCACGCTGAAAATTATACTTCTGAGTACTTTTCCACGAACATCGACTGTACTCAGCGTAATATCAGTGTACATGAAATGTAACCAGAACATCTCTTGAGCACGGACAAATGCAGTACGAAGTGAAATGGACTTGGACCAATTACTTTTATGGAGAAAAAAAGCAAATCAGTTATGAAAACTAAGGGCAAAATAAACAAACTAAAGCAAGAAGACATCATTCAAGTACTTTCACCAATGTCTGTATAATCTTCTGACCGTACACAATGGTGTTTAAATAATTTCTTGTGAAACATGATATGATGGTGCAACAGGAGAAGTATGTACACTTTGTCATTTTGCACCTTTATTGACCATGGAAGAGAAAACTTAAGAAACGGTGTGTTACTGACGATGAGTTTTTTTTTCTTTGCAGATCAGATCACTTTACAGATTTGTTTTTAGAGCAAGACAATGATTAAAACACCACCACCACCAACAACAACAACAACACCAACAACACAAACGAGCAACAACATGACTCAATTTCTGCAATAGCAAGTTCATCAATCATGACAAGACATATCAATTTCCGTTTGTTTGTTTGTTTTCAGGGGTTGGGGTGGGAATGGAGTTTAGGCGATCGGGTTGGGGTGCGGGGTGGAAGGGAAGAAAGGAAGTGGGGAGGGAGATCTTGTTTTGTCAAGTGTTGCCTGTATGAAGCCTGGATCGACAAGCATGGCGTCAAGTTCTGTAACTCTGCACGGTCCAGCTGACCGATAGGCCAGTTCCTCCATATTTCTGGTCATTTCCTTGTCTCATCTTCCATCTGCCGTCCTGCACCTGTTTACTTTAATGAAGCAATCATAGCGGAGCCAGCAAAATGGGTGGTTGGATCCTGCTGTTCAACAGATGTGATTAATGTGGGGAGACAGAGAGAGAGAGAGAGAGACAGACAGACAGACAGACAGACGGACAGACAGACAGACAGAGAGAAAGAGAGAAAGAGTTGTGCGTGTGTGTGTGTATGTGTGTGTGTGTGTGTGTGTGTGTGTGTGTGTGTGTGTGTGTGTGTGTGAGTGTGTGTCTGTCTGTCTGTCTGTCTGTCTGTGTGCGCCTCAGGGTGTGAGTGTTAAATAGAACACAATATACAAATGAACAAATCAAAAACTAAATAAATGAATAAGTGTTTTCATACCTGTGTGTGTGTGTGTGTGTGTGTGTGTGTGTGTGTGCGCGCGCGTGCACGTACGCGTGCATGCATGTGTGTGTGTTCATTTGATTTTTTGTGTGCATGCATGTATGCCTGCACCTGAGTGTGATTACATGCATGCATGCACACGTGCGCATATGTGCGTGTGTTGCCCGGGGTAAGTGTTACGTAACCTAAGGCATCACCGATTACAGGCTTTCCGGCGGGTGCATCTGGCGT
>JADBJO010024696.1:0-2500 GCA_016801955.1 Conus betulinus
TCGTGCATGTGTACTTCATTGTGTAAACATATCTGCATCCATATATCTATCTCATCTTCCCCTGTCCCCTCTTTCCCCCAAGGAAAAAACATGTATATCATTTTCATTTTTACCACTGTTCGTCTTTGTATGTCGTTTCATAAAGATGGCCCTGCGACCTCAAGCCCACTAAGCTTACCCCTTAGCCCCCCCCCCCCCTCTTTTTCCCCTCCCGTTTATATACTTATGTGCGTGTATGCTTTGGTGCATTCTCATGCCTGCTTACATGTATGTTTGTGTATGTGTTTGTTTGTTTATTAATTCATCAGTTGTTCATTAATTTATTAGTTTCAAAGTGAGGTGACCGCTGGTGAAATTGAAACACTTTTTGAAAAGGAAAATTAAAGTAAATCCGCAGACAACAAGGACAAATTACAACAAAACATGAAGGATTTCAACTGCTTTGGTCTTCTTCAGGCATGGTAAACAACAATTAGGACAATGCAAACAAAAGAACGAGCAATCACTCTTATCGAATTCAGCTCAAGATGGGCGTCGAATCTTTTGCCCAAGGAAAATGGACAATTTTGTCCATACTATTAGGGAGGACATGAAAGAGGACTCTAACATGAGCTAAACTGTCGATAATCGAAATTTTGATGACCCAACATGACTGTGGACGTGACGATGTAGGGATTTTTAAAACAACGACAATTAACATTGTTCGATGAGTTGTGTTTCAGAACTTACTTCCGTGATCTTTGATCCCGATCTTCATTTGCGATAGAATGAAGTAAGTAATGTTCAGATGTCTTCTTTATGAACGATCGCCCCACCATCTACAAATTGCTTGAACTGGTTTGTAAAACCCTAAACACTGTAAAACATTCATTTTTTCATTCTTATTTTATTTTCAAACTTCTCTTTCCCTGTGCATTCGAAATCCCTCCTTCACTTTCATTCACTCATTCATTTCATTCATTTATTCATTCATTGAATCATTCTTTATTTCATTTGTTTTTTTTTTTTTTTTTCTTTGTCAATATGCTGTTCTTTGGCAGATTGGTTTTGGAGGAGGATGCTACACCTACAATATAAACACTCATGGCGGAATTTCCCAACTGGATGCTGAGAAACAGTGCCAACAAAACGGAACTTCTCTGATCAGTCTGGAAACCGCCAGGGAGGTGGAGGCCTCCATGGATTTTTTCAAACATATCACTGTTGATACACGCATATGGGTCGGTATGACCGCGGCTGGGTATCGCCGAGTGAAATCACTTCTAAACCCTATGTGAGAGTTCTCTCTTGAGTTATTCTGGGTTTATAATGAAATGCGACTTGCAGCCCCAGTTTTTGTACTCCTTGAGCACAATCAAATAATATTAGCGCGAAAAAGTGACAGTGCGTGAGGGTTTGGTAGATATTCGTTGTAGCAGTACAAAGTGGAGAGAGAGAGAGAGAGAGAGAGAGAGAGAGAGAGAGAGAGGAGAGTCATAGACAGAAAGACAGAGGCAGAGAGAGACAGAGAAACATACAGACAGGCAGACATATAGACAAACAAGCAGATAGAGGCAGATGTAGAGACAGATAGGACGAAGAAAGGATTGAGATTCGTATTATAAAAGTTAGATTTAGTTGCAAAGTGAGGCGACTGCAGGCAGAAATTGAAAAAAAAAATGTTAGCAAATCACAAAAAAGTTGACAAACGAATCACAAGAAATATCACGACGGTTTTCGACCTCCTAGGTCTTCTTCAGGCAAAAAACAAAACAATTAGGACAACGGAAAAGAAACGAACAATCACACGTATTTTCATTCACTTCAGTGCAAGATCGGCGTTGAATGAAAAACGAGGCTGTCAGAAGCGTTGTGTTTTTGTCTTGTACTTCGTTCGTCCACCGTTCTTTTTTGCGGTTCGCGAACATTTGTTTAAAACTTATTATAAAAGCCAATTTTGTGTGCGTCCCCATTTGATATTCTCTTGTGATATTATTACCTTTGTTGTTACTCACTTTTGCAGTCACCCATCTTTTTAGCAGCTCTGCGTACATTGCGCAAGAAAGTCCTCTGCAGATACCCCAATGAATGACATAACGTCTTTATTTGATAGAAAGGACAATAGAATCTATACAAATTCAGGAACGCTACCTGCATCACATATTTTTGGGGTACTTAAACCCACATCTTCTAATCAAAGGAGAGTCTTGCACTTAATTCAGAGGGTGTGTTTCAGTCTAAATAAGAATATAGGTGTCTGGATTCTGGATTCGACATTAGAAAGAAGTTAGACTCAGAATCAAAAACGAGCTTGGAGAAAACTTCGACCTGTCAAAAATATTCTCCAAGTAAGTTTTTGATTCTGAGTCTAACTACTTCTCTAATGTTCAGTCTAATTCTGTCTCCTGAGACAGTTTTTTCCCTCTTTTTTTGTTTGTCTTTTTTTTTTGTTTTTTTGTTTTGGGTTTGTGTGTGTGTGTGTGTGTGTGTGTGTGTGTGTGTGTGTGTGTTTTGCTGTCCC
>JADBJO010024696.1:7500-24809 GCA_016801955.1 Conus betulinus
TCTTTTACATGTGGTAATCAGTTTTCATGTAGTCGCTGTTCTTCACACGCACACGAGCACATACACACACGCGTTCGCACGCACACACACCACGCACACGCGCGCGCACGCACACACACACACGCACACACACACACACACACACACACACCACGCACACACGCACGCACGCACGCACGCACGCACGCACACACACACACACACGCACTCATTTCGCTCCGTTTCTCTCCGTATCTCTCTCTCTCTCTCTCTCTCTCTCTCTCTCTCTCTCTCTCTCTCTCTCTCTGTCTCTCTCTCTCTCTCTCTCAACACTCTCCCCCTCAATACACACACACTTATGAATGATGAGTATATTAGCTAAAATATGCACACAAATACTATTTTGCAATATTATTCGTCTCACCATTTATTTTCGTCCAACGACCTAGTTCCATAGAACGAAATACATGTATTCTTGCATGCGATCGTTTATTGCTATCACTCATCTCAGAATACTTAGAGGCCTACTTCCAGAGGTATGAACAATGCTGCCAGATCACAGCTACAGAGATTCAGCTCAATATATTTATGTGACACACGGGCTGTGTATATGGATGTTACTGCCCAACAGTATGTTTGTAACTTCTAAAAATATAACAGTGACTCCATCATAATTCTGCGGAAGCATTCAAATCTGTTTCCGTTAATTCATAGAGACAAAGAGTAGTTCGGTCTTTTTGTCATCATATATTTTGTTTCTTTCTTCTGTAAATGCGGGTTCATCCTCAATAGAACATAACTTAAATGCTTTATACAGGTATATTGACAAATTGCTAACAATTCGTACATGCTTAGAGGACAAAAGTAATGACAATCTAAACTGATCAAGATCTTTCCAAAAATTGGATGGTATGTACTGAGCTCTTAAATCCTTCAAATGGCCACACACAACAAAAAGTCATTCATCTTCTCTTTCATTCTGGCAAAATGGACGCTTAAAATTAGTAGTGTTGTGTGCTTATATAACGAACTTGATGTTCTGCAGCTTCAGAAAAGCCAAATCTAAATCTAGTTGATAAATTCCTCAAGTGTCTATCTAGGTTGAGAGAACAGGCATCTTTTTATATATCATGCCCAGAGCATAACGGTCTTCAATATTAAAGAGGACAAAAGTAACTCCATCATAAATTCTGCAGAAGCATTCAAATCTGTTTCCGTTAATTCATAGAGACAAAGAGTAGTTCGGTCTTTTTTGTCATATATTTTGTTTCTTTCTGTAAAATGCGGTTCATCCTCAATAGAACATAACTTAAATGCTTTATACAGGTATATTGACAAATTGCTAACAATTCGTACATGCTTAGAGGACAAAAGTAATGACAATCTAAACTGATCAAGATCTTTCCCAAAAATTGGATGGTATGTACTGAGCTCTTAAATCCTTCAAAATGGCAACACAAAACAAAAAGTCATTCATCTTCTCTTTCATTCTGGCAAAATGGACGCTTAAAATTAGTAGTGTGTTGTATGCTTTATAACGAACTTGATGTTCTGCAGCTTCAGAAAAGCCAAATCTAAATCTAGTTGATAAATTCCTCAAGTGTCTATCTAGGTTGAGGAACAGGCATCTTTTTATATCATGCCCAGAGCATAACGGTCTTCAACATTAAAACTTTCACTGTTACTGATATGAGAATTCCATTCATGCCACCTGCATGAAATTAACTGTTCTCTGACGATTTTGAGAAACTCGTCGATTCCTTCCACACCTTAATCAAGCCACATATCCCACAAACCACCCAAACTTATACATTGTACATGGACATTTGAAGCCAGAGAGAGAGAGAGAGAGAGAGAGAGAGAGAGAGAGAGAGAGAGAGAGAGAGAGAGAGAGAGAGAGAGAAAGTATGTATACCCATGTCAATGCATCTTTGTATGTTTTATTGCACTTTTGTTCAGGTACACAAACACTTTTACGCTGGCAAAGTGGTGTCGTCGTTTTCTTCTTGAGGCCACCATAATTTTGAGGGGCAATTGAGATCGGACATCTGTGTTGTTTGGGAATTCTTAGGAACAGCAATTATTGGATTCACTGAAAAGAGTTGTGGTAGGTGGTTAAGTAAAGGGCTTTGTGTGCGAAGTCTCTTCCTTTTCAGATCATCACCGTATCCGAAAACCTGTCACGCTTCCTGTACCGATTAACACACAACTGTATTAAATGTTCATCTGGAAATCTGTCCCCACACAGCACCTGACTCACCAACTGCTGGCTTGCGATTCGAAAAGTCAGTGCAGGGGACTGGAGAACACTGAGACATGGTACAGGGCGACTTGTAGTATGTCCCATGGACCAGCACAGCCCTATTTTTATTGTGACCTATCTGGACAGTTCGTACCTTACAATCTGGTGTGTGATTTTCGAAAAGATTGTTTTGATGGACGTGACGAAGATTTTTTGTCAGTATCCTGCGTGTACAGAATACGAGATGGACTGTGGACTTGGACAGGTGCGTGCTGTTATGTTTCTGAGAGCTTCTTCTTCATTCTTACCGTTTGTTTCTACTTATCCTGTCTGATTTCCGCACCACGCAGAAAATATAAAGACAGCTGTTGATCTGAATCTTTACATTCTCATCTTTTGTTGTTTTCATTCTCTAAACCATGTCCGTGTCATTATTTCCACAATGTCTATTCTGACCCACAGGGAGCCACACCCAGGTATACTGTTTGTTATTCCAAGAGGTGCAGCTGCAGCAGCAGTCGATATCTAGATTGTCACGTATTCCATGCCAACATTTTCCTGTTTTTTTTTTTTTTCGTTTCGGTCTGTTATTTTAGATATCATCCAGCCACAATGACAATTCGATCTGGTTATTAATGATCGTGATGACACATATTTCATGAAAGACGTAAATGATATTAACTCACATAAATCAGTCCTATTCTAATGCATACAGGACAGACACTGACACAGAGATAAATCTGATTTTGAGACTTAAAGGTCGTCTTAACATTAATGAAAACCTTTGTTTCAGTTACTGATCAGATTAGGCTCATATATTGAACAGGTAAAGTTTAACCTGTGTATCAATTATCGAAGACATTAAACTCACATGACATATAGAAAATGTGTGTAATATCCGGATCCAAAACTCATACAGGTCAATGAGTACCGAGTCATTCATCCCCCAAACACGTCTTGCCCAAAATGGCGTGTACCACTAGCCGTCATAATATAACAGCCTGCCATGGTCACTTGATAGCTGGCCTTCTTTGAAGATTTCACTGCTGGCAGAATGTTAAAAATAATCGTGGAAAGCTATATGCAATGACAAGCAACCAGAAAGTGCATCAGTTGAGTTCACATTCACCAACACAATAAAAATCCAGGACTTTTGATCCAGCCCTTTCTTTTTTTTCATATCATCTTACGAATGTGACTCCATGCACCCGCTTGTTTTCATGATTGGGCAGAAGTGATCAACAGAATGAAGGAGTGGAGAAAACCGTGGTCACTATCATAGGTAAAGGGGATAAGTTTGAAAACAGTGTGTCCGTGGGTTGAAGTTAAAACAGAAATGGAGGGGGGGGGGGGGACGTTAGAGGTAAAGCTACAAAACAGCCACAAGACCGGTCAGATGCAATACAGAAACAACATGTTTTGGTCTCCTGATTGATCGTTTTGTAGCAAATATTCTGGAGTGTCTTCTGGTTTAGTGTAATTACAGACGTTAGTAAGTAAGTTAGTTAGTAAGTTATGGAATGGAAGACAGCAGAAATCTCTCTTTCCTGAAATGTTCAAAGATATGTAGGTCACATTTGTTGTGACCCGTTTAAGGGATTGTATTTCCTGTGTTTGTCCATGTGACGCACACTAGATAACGGTCACTATATCCATTAGAAAACATGTTGTTCAGTGTTTGTGGAATGTATTGGGTCATGACATATGTTGTCAGCTAATGTTCTGGTGGTTCAAGTTACAAGGGTAGGGGTGTCAATAACTTACGGCAGGTTGTATGGGGGAAAACATCTATCCATGACTGTAAGGTCTCAATAGAAACCTGTTATAGTCAAACAGTAGAAACCTTTCAGTAGCAAGAGATGCTGTATCCGTCATGGCAGTGAACTTGGCCATCTGCTCAGCATTTTCCTTGAGAGGTTTGTGTAAATAATGTTGACTTCAATAGGCATGGTTCTTTGAGTCTAATGTTCAGCCAATCTGACTCAGTTTGAAAACGTTTCAAAGTTTCACAAACCGTACGCGTTTAAAGATTCATGGATGTAAACAAGTGTACCTGTAGACCTAGAAAGCATGGAGTCTGCACATAACGGTACAGACAGGAGTGACATTATTGGTAGGAACAATATCTGATTCATAGAATCAATACATGAGAGTCTGGGTTCGGGTTCAGTGAAACCAAAAATATAAGAAGTAGTTTGTATTTTGTAGTAATGATGATGCCTCGTGTGCATGGTTATTGTGAGTGTTTGCAAGCATACAGTGCTGTCGTCAACAATCTTTTCTACATCAAGATATGATCCCCACCACTACCTCCCACACATCATTTTCTCCAACCGCAATACGCCTTCACTCCCTCCTTCCCCCCCCCCCCCCTCTCTCTCTCTCTCTCTCTCTCTCTCTCTCTCTCTCTCTCTCTCTCTCTCTCTCTCTCGACCTTTTTCTCTCTAGCAACACCCCAGAACTAACCCCTTCTAGTCGCCTAATCGACCACCCCACACACTGTTCACCAACACTAGCCCTTTCCAGAACTGATTTACTTTACTGACTTTTTCTGTGTTTTTGTCCCTCTCCGCACCTTGAAGCAGCCACACACACTGAGTTCCCAGTCTCTATGGCACCTCACACTTCCCCCCATCACTACTGAGAAACGGTTATACTGACTTTAGTGGGGAAGACACACAGTCTGCAAACAACTGAGAAATGGTCATACTGACTTTAGTGGGGAAGACACACAGTCTGCAAACAACTGAGAAACAGTTACACTGACTTTAGTGGGGAAGACACACAGTCTGCAAACAACTGAGAAACAGTTACACTGACTTTAGTGGGGAAGACACACAGTCTGCAAACAACGAGAAACAGTTACACTGACTTTAGTGGGGAAGACACACAGTCTGCAAACAACTGAGAAACAGTTACACTGACTTTAGTGGGGAAGACACACACTCTGGATTGGAACCCTTGATCGTTCCATCTATACGGCTTCTTTTTGGCCCTCCTGTTGAAAACGCATTGTCAAACGCATTCATGTTTTCAAAGTCATATGCAGGATCAACCATGTGTTCGATGCAGTACACTACGTGCAGAAGACTTGCTGCTGACACTAATACACAGCAACAATCAAGCTGCGCGTGCATTTCAGACAGTGCTTTCAAGGTAAGACTCCTGGTCTACTTACTGGGAAAAAACGAATGGCGGCCATTATTCCAGGGTTTCTGTCCCGAGATGGCCTTGTCTTTAAAGACGATGAGGCATACATGCATACCTCGACAACGATTTCCGTACTGACAACAGAATGCCACCAGAATGTCGTCCCAATGAGATAGGGTGTTTCTTTTTTCTTTTCCCTTTTTTCGCTTTTTGGGTGGAGCACTAGAATCTTGGATCCCATTATAAAAAAAAAAAAAAAAAAAAAAAATGGGAAAAGTTTTCAACAAACGTCTCTATTCAACAAGCAATATCAAGCTTTTGAAAACTATAACCTATCAAACTAAAGGCACTGAATTTGGCACATAGGTTTTCAACATTTTATACAACAAATGCTACTTCTTCAAGATGATCCGGCCTGCCCTATCATTGTTCATTCTGTATGCTACACCATAGTCGTGCCTCGTTGACAGGAGGAGTCTGACAGAATCAGAAGCAGTGGAGACTGGCTTTGTCATGCCTCCCTCGCCTCACACCGTCTTTGCCACCACGAAAGCTGTATGCACCAGGACAGTCACTCTGGCTGATCTGGTTGAGGATCTATGAGGGGGCTTCCCCATCACGTATGGCTGAAGCGTTTGATGATCTATGAGGGGGCTTCCCCGTCCCGTCACGCATGGCTACTCTGGTTGACGATCTATCTATGAGCGGGCTTCCCCGTCACTCTTTGCTGAACTGGTTAAGAATCTATGAGGGGGCTTTCTCATCACACATACGGCTGATCTAGATGAGGATCTATGAGAAGGTTTTTCTTCATTTTCGGCAAACTGGCTAAATGAACCACCAATGTCTTCTTTGGATTCTTTGCGTGCGAGCGTGCATGCAAGAGCGCGCGCGCGCGTATGTGTGCGTGTGTGTCTGTTCTAGATACTGATTTGTCCAAACTTGTAAACCGCCTTGCAGCCAACATTCTTAGAATGGGCACTATAGAAATTATCATTATCACTACAATTCTTCTTCTTTCTTTCTTTCTTCTTCTTCTTCTTTCTTCTTCTTCTTCTTCTAATCATCACCATCATCATCATCATCATCATCATCATCATCATCATCATCATCATCATTATTATTATTAATCTATTTATTATTTATTATTATTATTATTATTATTATTATTATTATTATTATTATTATTATTATTATTGTTGTTGTTGTTGTTGTTGTTGTTGTTGTTGTTGTTGTTGTTGTTGTTATTGCTGTTGCCTGTAGCGCTCCATGTACTGCACATGGCAGTCTACTTTTCTGCTAATCTTACTGAGAACTAGAGGGGTTCAGTGTTGTCCAAGAAACCTGCCCTTGTTGTCTTCTCTTTAGTGTGTAGATGAACAGAAACGATGTAATGGGTTCAGTGACTGCATTACAAACTACGACGAGACTGAATGTGAGATACGCTACACCTTTGGAGAGGTAATGCCCCCTGCTCTTATCAACTTTGACAGGCCTGGAGGGTTCAGCATGGTACCTTTACCAGAAAACAGCACGCAGTGCCCAGACACTCATTTTCAGTGTCACAATGGCGGCTATTGTCTGCCTGTGTCTATGTCAGGTGTAATGACATGATCGACTGTCCGGATCATGAGGACGAAGCTGACTGTCAGAATTACAAGACGTGTCCAGGTTTTTTACCGATGCCGTGACAGTTACAAAACAATCTGCGTGCACGTGAATCACCTGTGTGTGATGGTCTGCCACAATGCCCACTACACGATGACGAACTGGTGTGCGACATCAACTGTCCTGAGTCATGTGTTTGCCATGGTTTTGCCTCTCTCCTGCAATCACACTTTTTTCTGTCAGCTCTTTCCCACAGCTACGCTACCTTGAAGCTTCTGGTAGTGGAGTGCATGTGAGTGATGCCGCTTATAACAAAATGCTGATCCACCTGGGTGTACAGGCATGTGGACTAAGAAGATTAACATGTGTCATTTTACTCAATCTTCACACTGTGGATCTCAGCTGGAATCAACTTCATTCTATCAACTTCAGCCACTTTGCTGGAATGCCTCAACTTCGAATATTAAATCTGGCAGGTAATCCTATGTCTGATAGTGTTTTTTATGTCCAGAACTACTATGTACATCCGTCACTTGTGATCTTCAATATTTCCCATTCCCAAGTTTATTCCTTAAATATGACAACATTGTCAGCTATTATGCCAAAGTTGCAAGTTGTTGATTTGTCATGGAGTGGAATAAAGATACTGCAGGAGAAAGGTGTTGTTTCCTCATCTTCACACCTTTGATTTACAAGGTTGTCCTATAAATGATTTCACTCCAGACTTCATGAAACAAATGACAAAACTCATGTATGCGTCTGCCGACAACTTCAAATTTGTGTTGTCCAGATTGTTTTAACCAGACAATTTCCGAGGAGAATGTTCAGCCCCAACTGATGCAATCTCCTCATGTGACGATTTGTTAAAATCTCTTGCCTACCGTTGTGCTCTGGGGGTATTTGCTGTGTTGGCTGTTCTAGGAAACTTTGGTGGGTTTGTCTACCGTACCTATTTCTTGTCCAAAACAATCAAGACTAGTTTTGTGATATTTGTTCTTCATCTGTGTGTTTTTTCTGACTTCTTTATGGGAGTCTTTTTAGTGTTTTCATTTGTGTAGCAGACTGGATTTATACTGGCTCCTATATTTGGAATGAAACTGCATGGAAAAAGAGTTTCTAGTTGTCATGTTGCCGGGTTTATGTCCTTGTTTATCAAGTGAAGTATCAGCCTTCCTCATCTGTTTGATCACTTTGGATCGTTTCCTTGTGCTCCGTTTTCCTTTCAGTCATATCATCCATTTTAGAAGCAGATCAGATCTGCTTCTATAGCCTGTGCCATCATGTGGACACTGGGAATAATAATGGCCACAGTGCCTCCTGCTCCCTGTGACTTCACACTGGGAGTTTTTAACCACCAGACAGGTATTTGTATACCACTGCCTGTCACCTGGAGCTGACTTCCCTGGTCACATTTACTCCTTCAGTATCATGATCATCTGTAACCTAATCCTCTTTCTCACGATCGGTGTGGGTCAGTGTCTCATTTACTGGTCAGTGAGGAGTAACGCTATAGCTAATCAACTACCAAAGACCAAAGACACAGGCACTGAAAATGCACAGTCCCAGGAAGCAACTATCGCCAGGCGTTCTCCTGTCAGTTGCTGTGTCTGACTTCCTGTGCTGGTTTCCTATTGGTCTGTGTGGGGTCCTGGCTGCCAGTGGTGTCGTCATTCCAGGGGGAGGTCAACGTGGGGATGGCCATTTTTTTGTATTGCCACTCAATTCATCACTGAACCCTTTCCTCTACACTCTGAATATCATCCTGGAGAAACGACGCAGAGAACAAGAGGTTCGTTTCCTGAAACTGTTACCGTGCTCCACAAAATAAGTAACACCTGATTCATTCAAAGGAAATGATGGTGTGTTCATTTTTCATGCAGCTGGAAATTTTACCCCACTACATTTCATTTGATATTAAATTGTCTTTCCCTTGGTGTTTATAAAATGATGAATTCGCATTGTGTCAGTTTAAAAAGATGGATTGGCTTGCAGTTCTAATTTTGGTTAGCATGACAACAACTTACTAAGGGGAGACCAACTGACCAAGAATCACTCCTGCGTCTCTTTGGCACATGATCTTTTATGGGGTGAGAGGATAGTTGCCCCACGCAACTTTCATTTTCTCACACACTCACCTCGGGCACCTCTAATGGTCCATGACGAAGCAAGAGTAACCTGTGCTATGCAGGCTCTTAATCTCTCCACAATCCTGGCCCAAGTAGTGGTCAATTATACAAATAGAAACAAACAGTATAACTGTTCCATGCAAGCGTGCGCATATGCGCGTGCGTGCGTACGCGTGTGTATATGTGTGTGGGTGCGCGCGTGTGTGTGTGTATGTGTGTGTGTGTGTGTGGTGTGTGTGTGTGTGTGTGTGTGTGTGTGTTTGTGAGAGAGAGAGAGGAGAGAGCGTGTGTATGTATGTGTGTGTGTGTGTGTGTGTGTGTGTGTGTGTGTGTGTGGTGTGTGTGTTGTGTGTGTGTGTGTGTGTGCGTGTCTGTGGTGATACTGTGAACAATAGCTTTTCAGTGGACTTTGGAGTTTGATGCCAAGCCATTGAAAGAACATCACGGAAATATAATCAAGAAAATATCGATTGATATAACTTGACAGTGCAGGCCTTGAATGCATACGAAAAGGAAGTATTGACGAATTGATTAAAACAACAGACTGGATGCACAGAAAAAGCTGCATACCATGGAAGGAAATAAAACGTGTATCTGCACTTATGAACCCTATTGGAATGAATGTGTCAAAATAGAAGCATACTACCAGAGGTACGCGCAGACTTCCAAAGGTACGCATCATCAGTAATTTCCTGCAGCAATCCCACCGAAATTAAAGATCCCTTGCTCGGGACTTGGAAGGACACCGGGGTCGGGTGTGTGTGCACATGTATTTATGAAGTTCGTGATGCCACAAGACAGACGGCTATCGATTCTCACGTGAACGCTGCACTTGAAGGTCTATTTTGAACTTCAGAGCAACTCTATTGATTTCTTTTCCGCACAGGTACTTAACAGATGAGGCTTCAGCAGACTGGAGATTTACACGGAGATGTCGAATGACGAACGGGCTGATGATGATTTATCTCCCTGTGTCTCGTACATGCACACACATGGCAGCAGGACAGGTTGTTGATCCCGTGTGTTACTTACATCTGGCATAACGTTGCTCATCTTTTACAGTTCACCAGGTTCCTTTTACTATACTTGTTCCAGCAGAGCTCTGTCTCTGTCTGTTTTCTCTGTCTCTCTCTGTCTCTGTCTCTCTCTGTCTTTCTCGCTCTGCCGCTGTCTCTGTCTGTCTGTCTGTCTGTCTGTCTGTCTGTCTCTCTCTCTCTCTCTCTCCTCCTCTCTCTCTCGCTCTCTCTCTCTCTCTCTATCTATCTATCTATCTATCTGTACAACCAATTATTCATGAAAGACATTGGTAGCACATATTTGTGCAGCTGACTAACAATAATGAACTCCTCTGCCTAATTCTGTACAATTGACTGTCAGTGATAAACAGTGGCAAACAATGATGCCCCACTAATGTTTTATAACGGACATGGTAAACAGTCTCTTTTGTATTACAAACTTCCACATTGGCGAATTGCTGTAATATATATATATATATATATATATATATATATATATATATATATATATATATATATATATATAAGTATGGATTGGGCAATAGCAAACCCGCTGTGAAAATGGGTATTAGAGTGTCCACCCCTATATCAGACAAAAAAACAAATAGAAGTGAACTCTTGTGATGGAAAATAACTGGCTTCCAATATCCATTCCCCAATGTCAATGCTTTTAAATTAGGTCTTATTGTTCAAGACATAGTATTCTTACCCGGTCCACCTATTATACCTTTTTTTTAGTATTTTGACGTACTTAACGGCACCGCTGTAAACCTGAGGCATTACGTAGACTGCTTTTTATATATTTATTTGAAGCTGTTTATGTGGACCAGTTAATATATACAAGTTGATTTGCATGTTTAGTATTGTTTGCATTGATTAGATAATCATTTCGATGCTGAGAAAAGGGCACTCCCTATTCGTACTTCGTGTGCCTGTCAGACCCATACTTTTCCACAGAAGGAATATCACAAACTAGCCCAATTTTTTATACATCAAGTGTCTCATAGGCCCACACTTGCCAAAGAACAAAATCCGGCTTATAGATTGCTCCCCCCCCCCCCCCCCCCCCCTCCCCCCCCCCCCAACCTTCTCTGTTCCCCACTCCAATCTCTCTCTCACACACACACACACACACAATCAGGAGTAAATACATTCATTCTTAGCAGGTGTGGGTTTGACAGACATACAACATACGAAAAGGGGTAACTATTAAAAAAAAAACACCCACACACAAAAACCTTCAATATGGAGTATGGGTCTGATGGACCCACGACTTATGAATAGGGGGTGGCCATTGAAAAGTTCCTTTTTAGTGAGTAGGAGTACTGACAGACGCACAAAATATGAATAGGAGGTGTCTATTAAAACAACCTTCTCTAGCGAGTCTGAGTCACACACACACCCACACCACACCACACACACACACACACACACACACACACACACACACACACACACACACATACATACACACACACACACACACAAAATAGGAATAGTTTAAGTACTGATAATAGTTCTTTAACAAGTATCAGTGTGTCTAACACACGACGAAGGTAAGGGAGCCGAAAAGAGAATGTGGAAAAAGAGCACATGAGGTGGAAAAAACAAAACAAACAACAACAACAACCAACAAAAACAAGAGCTGACCATTATGGGACAGGACAGTGTATGCCGCAGCACACAATCTTTGACCGTGAACCCAGGTCATCCGTATTTGCATAATTTGAAAGGTCTATAGTTGAGGTAGATTTTTGTTGCCAAATTTCAGGTGTGTAGCTATCCTAGTCACCGAGGGATTGGAATTAACTGTTTAACGCTTTGTGCCCCAGTATCACGATCCGCTTTTAATGGAACGCGAGGCCGTCCCATGTTCCCATGCATGTCCACACTAAATTTCATTAAACCCCTTTACTGTTTTTTTTTTTTGCGCTAGCGCATGTGACAGACACGACAAATGACATGGCCTTGGTCTCTATTCCAAACTGTTCTCAAACTTTGACTGGGAAACACAAGTAGGCAAACATGCAGAGGTTAGAATAAATCTGTAACTGACAGTATTAAAAATGACGCAGAAGAAACTAAACTAACATTGCCACAGATATAAATCCGTTTTTTGCCTGCTCTGGTATCTGATAATCAAATCACTCTGTGTTGTACATAGCCTAGGAGAAAACTCAGGGTCAGTCGTTATCTTAACCCATCAAAAAAACTATAAAAAAAATTATTAAAAAAACATACATAAAAAAAAACTGCAATGCGAAACTCTACCAAACCTGAAAAATATCTAAAAGAACTGAATATGGAAACTAAAGCATTGACATCTTTCAGGTAGTTAAGACTAGGTAATGCTGTGGTAACTGAAATAATTGCGGTTGAACAGTCAAAGATCTTTGCACATACACACGCACATGTGAATACAATCTGTTCAAAAAATGTTTTAAAATGGTACATACACAACAGATTCAAATACTTCATCTATAACTCTTCATGTTTAAACAAAGCTTGCACATATGATCATCAAAAAGATTTTAGTAAAATGCAAAAAAAACAAAAGAAAAACAACCAAGCTGTTTGCTCTGAATAAACGGTTTGCTCTCAATAACCAATGGAAATAAAAAGCACACACGGCTCAATACTGAGAGAAAAAAAATTACAAGCAGCTAAATTTGGACAAAGGCTTTTGTCAGTTTAAGCATTTTTTTAAGTGACAATGGGAAACAAGCTGTAATTTTGAGGAGAAAAATAAATCAGCACAGGTCGGCATTGTAACTGTAAAAGGATGAGAGGGAATATTATTATGTTGAGCACTTTTAAACAAGTATTCATTGCACAAAAACTACTTGACAAAAGTCATAATCTAAACAGTACAGCAGAGCAAGTGTTTAGTAATATTATTGACTTATAAGCATATCAAAACCTACATAACGCATTATATAAAATTTGTATACATGCTATCAATAAAGCATGCATACATAGATCTCAATGAGAAGTTCTGGTTTTATGCTAGCTATGAAGGAACATGGACCAAATTGTTTCATTGATATTTATGAATCAACATTGGTCTTAAGGACCACTTAATGACCAAGTTCTAATTTTGGGGCGATAGGGGGACAAAAAGGTCCACCTATCGACGATACATACGCATGGATCAATGTCTGAAAATCGAATATAAACATTAGCACTAATAATTCAGCTAGGTGAGATCTAGGTATTCACAGTACCAATTCGTTTAGCCATCATGGCTGAGACAAAATCGAATCTATCTTCTTTTTCCTCCACGTTCCAGATTCATTCTTGCTTATCCAAAATCGATGCGTGCAAACTCATTTCCCAGTTGCCTAAAAAACATGTTCATACGTACCCGTACACTGTATTTAAACAAATGGTCTAAATAAACATCTTTCAGGACGTTCTTATGGAAATTGTTTTACTTATCAAGCAAGGCTACTTACTTGTCGCCCTAACGTCAAAATCTTAAATCACGTTATAAAAATCTGCATTTATTTGTTCAATTCAGCTTTCAATCCTGAATGTTCACCAATAAATGACTCTGACTATGAAGGGGATTATTGAAGCTGTTTTGCAAATATTATGCATCAATATCTCCTCTTAAATTATGGGCAAAGCAACATAAAAATGCATGCTGGTCAATTTACAGCTTGGCTTGATAACATAAGTTGTCTGACCGACATGATTTATACTAAATGAAATCAAACTTCCAATTTGCAAAAAAAACAAACAACCAAAATAAACAAAGCAAGCAAGAAAACAATGCAAAAATGAAGCAAAAAAAACCGTTAAAAAGCACCCCACGAATTGCACACCTAGACATCCATCATCTCTGCCCCAAACACCCAAATCTGGGGTAAAACTCTGGATAGGTAGACGAAAATAGAAACACCAAATGCAGGTTTAAGTTTCAGAAAAGTGCATATTGTTGATCTGTATATTAAACTGTATCTACCCACCAAATTAGGATGAGATTGCTTCAGAAAAGAAAAATGACTTTTTAATGGTCAAATGCAGTTTTAATTTTCAAAAAAAGTACGTATTGTTGATCAGTATGTCAACTGTATCTACCCACACAATTCGGTTGAGATCACTTCAGAAATGAAAAAATACCGAATTTTAACGGTCAAAATGCAGGTTTAACTTTCGGAAAAGTACGTATTCTTGATCAGCATGTCAAAACTGCATCCACCCACAAAATTTGGTTGAAATTGCTTCAGAAATGAAATATAACGGCTCTTTGACAGTTTTTCAACAGTCAAATGCAGGTTTCAGTTTCAGAAAAGTGCAGATTGTTAATCAGCATGTCTAACTGCACCTGCCCATAAAATGTGGTTAAATTAATCAAATATTTTGGCCAGGAGAGCAAATCAATCGGATTTCCTTCTTTAACATTACCAAACTTCTAATAGTTCGAAAAGTTTTGTGGTGAACAAAATTATAAGTAACAGAGTCAACATCTGGAGCCAGTGCAAAGTCAACATCCAGAGCCAGTGCAAAGTCGTCATCCAGAGTCAGTGCAATGTCGACATCCAGAGCCAGTGCAATGTCGACATCCAGAGCCAGTGCAAAGTCAACATCCAGAGCCAGTGCAAAGTCAACATCCAGAGCCAGTGCAATGTTGACATTCAGAGCCAGTGCAATGTCAACATCCAGAGCCAGGGCACAGTCGACATCCAGAGCCAGGGCACAGTCAACATCTGGAGCCAGTGCAGAGTCAACATCCAGATCCAGCGCACAGTCAACATCCAGAGCCAGTGCACTGTCAAAAAACAGCTCGGTACCTGCAAAAAAAATAAACATGACAATGCAAATTTAAACAACACAAATATGTAAATGTAAAAAGAAAACAAACGTAATAGAAGATGACCTATCAGCAAGGTCAAAAGTTCTCTGAATAAGGAAAGCAGAAGTGATGGAGACGAAAAGATTTGAAGATTATTAAGAGTAGGTAGGTGTTTTTTTTTGTTGTTTTTTTTTTGTTTTTTTTTTTTTTACTTCTTTGCACTGAGGGATGTGGTCTTGCAAAATCACCTTTATCTTATATATAATTTCGATGTTTGATCTGTCTGTCTGTCTGTGTCTGTCTGTCCTCTATGCATGGCCCCAGTTTTCAAGCGATCGACACCAAATTTGGTATAAAGCATGCTTGACATCTCCCAAAGGTCATGGGCTGGTCGGCGCAAAGCGCACAGGTGCAGGTCAGCGCGCCTGCGCGCAAGCGTGTATACACTTTGATCATTAATATCTCTGCCATTTCTCAATCGATCAGCACCAAATTTGGCACGGACCTTCCTCGGGGTGGGGGTGCGCTTTGCGCACCTGAAGGGCGGGCATGAATCGCGTGAGCTGTGCGCGTCAGCGCGCCCACGCTCAAGCGCCAGAGAAGGGCAAACGCAAAGCGCGCAGGGAGGCCAAGCGCGAAGCGCGCGGGTGGTGCGTCAGTGCGCCCGCGCGTAACCGGGCAATATGGCAGGCGGGCAGGAAAAACCCGGGCAACGCTGGGCGGGCAGCTAGTATATATATATATATATATATATATATATATATATATATATATATATATATATAAAGAATTTTTTGAGCATTTAGTTTTGAAAGCATTTAATTTAAATCTACATATGAGACTTACTGGTAAATAGATTTCTGTCCATGGTAATTCTGCTGTTACTAGTATTATAAGATAATTGCTTTAATTTTAATAATGAAAGTTAAGTTTCACTATGCGTTTCAATCGCAAGTATTAATGAATCAGACCACAGATATTGTCTTACCATACTTTTTATTTCACGTAAAGATAACTTTGCGGTTTATGATATGAAACTGATTTATCTGGAAAGTCCTATGCTGATTTAGCTAGTTTATATCCACTTTCTCACTGAAATACAAACCACAATGGGATGGAACCCACATGAAAGTTATTTGTGTAACTCTCAGATGTAATATGCGTTATCATATGCACAATTTCAATAATTATGTCAGATCTTGCTCTCAGTTCGAAAGACTTGATTGCATTACGGATAATATTGCTCCTCGTCCTATAATTTGTAGCATTCCACCTTTAGAGTCAGGTTGGCCTAGTGGTTAGAGCACTAGCTTACCAATCAGGAAACCAATCAGGAAACCTAGGTTCAAAACCCACACTCGGAAGAAAATGTTGTTCTATACTCTCTCCAGTCCACCCAGCTGAAAATGGGTACCTGACCCTCTTCAGGGTTGAGGAAGGCAAAGGCAGTGAGAGAGAGGATTGGGCCCCGCCCTCATCATGCTGGCCCGAGAGTAGTGGAAACTCCAACATTTCCACTCCCCTACGGCCGAAATGGTTACGGGACTACCTTTACCGTTTTTACCGCCCTTGGAAGCTAAAAAGAGCCCATTTTGATATAGATCATACAAAGATGTCTAAGCAAACTAACATAAAATCTTCAAATTAGCAATGTACTTTCACACTTAAAGGCAAATTACTCACAATATTTTAAAGTATATACTGATGGTTCAGTAAACGAAATGGTGCTGCTGGGGCAGCTTTTTATGCCACATTTAAAAGTAGAACAGTCGTTTTATTTCTAAGGCAAAAATAGATCAATTTTTACTGCAAGTGTTATCTGCAATTTGTATGGCCCTTGATTATCTCAGAAATGTTCAAACAGATTTGAATGTTTTCTTCTGTGTTGATTCCAAATCTATTCTTTATGCAACAGCATATACTTTTCATACATTAGCCTCCTTAATCACAAGAACATTTGCAATGAGGGGGTCCAGTCTTCCCACAGATCCTGGCATTGTAAAGGTATACAGTATTTGGTCATCATCGTTATGATCCATGACATTATGTAGCATGTTTAATTCTAAATGTAGTAGTACCACTAGTACCAGTAAATGTTTGCCTGGAAAGTGAAGACACAGGGTTCTGCTCAACAAATCCTGATACAATTTTATTACAAGACATGCACAGAAGATCATGGGCACATCTGAAAGCCCATTCTAAAACCTGAAAGGAGGAGGGGATATGCAGCCAAGTGCAAAATGTCAGTTCAGGTCGATATACCAGTGCCTCTATTGTTTCAATGAAGACTAGCTTCATGGTTGGAGAAACAGTCTCTCCAAGTCCAATTGGATATATATCAGAACCTGTCTGCAGCTGCTATTTGTAATTAGTTGTGAGGTTTGCTTGTG
>JADBJO010024697.1:0-20000 GCA_016801955.1 Conus betulinus
ACTGATGTAGCCATGCAGCCATCCTGGTCAGTTAGAATGCACCATCCCAGGTCAGCCTTGGTCACAGGAGGCAGCACTGACTCACTGATAACTTTCCCTCTGTGGCCATTCTGTGCAGCCCGCCAACAGCTGGCCGAGGACAGGGTTGTCCACTCTCTGATAATGTCCTCCCACGTCTTCCTCTGTCTGCCTCTTCTCCTCCCTGCCACTGTGCCCTGTGGGTTGACGTTGACCTCTTCTCCTCCCTGCCACTGTGCCCTGTGGGTTGACGTTGACCTCTTCTCCCTGCCACTGCGTCCTGTGGGTTGACGTTGACCTCTTCTCCTCCCTGCCACTGTGCCTGTGAGGTGATGTTGGCCTCTTCTCCTCCCTGCCACTGTGCCCTGTGGGTTGATGTTGGCCTCTTCTCCTCCCTGCCACTGCGTCCCTGCCCTGTGGGTTGATGTTGGCCAGTCTGCCTGATGCTGAAACCAGCCTGTGCCATTCCATGTGCTGACAATTATGTATAAGTCGTTACGTGGTCCAGTGATTCACCTGACTCCAAATTGTTCCATTGACATGCCATCTCCAGACGTTGCATTCATCTTCAGATGATCTGCGACATGTGGGGGTGAGCTTGTCGTAGGCACAGAATTATGAAGACGACAAAGAAACGTAGGCCCTGACTTTTTGGCGTGAAAGAATTGCTTTTGTAAAGCTAACTAGTCTCCATAATACTTAGCTCGGCTATTCTGAAATACCCCCCACACCCACACCCTCCCAACAGAAAGTCTGCAACCAGCAACACACTCGTTACCTACTATAGCTTCACAAATGTCTAACAGAAATGAGAAATTACTGGGGTAATGATTTACTCGTTTAACTCGACAGTACAGTAAACTAACAGCATAATGTTTGTACTTTAACTACGACGAGGACTACAAACAACAACAACAACAAAGTTGTGGGTCAGTATTTTTGTTATGAAAGGCATATCCATATTCTGTTTTATATTCTTTCCTTTTTCAAGTTATTTTGTCGGCTCTCTCAAGTAATAAAGAAGACAACAAACTGTTACCTTTAAAATCAAGTGCTTGGATCTCTTTTGGCCAGAGAACGACTGAAAGAGTATCTGTTGACAAGATGAAATGATACGCACTTTTCTGTACTTTTCTTTAACAAGGCAGCTCAAGGCAGCTTTAACACACCAGCTCACAAACTCGCGCACTCGGACATCTTTAATCGCTTGTGCTCCGCCTTTTCATCGATAAAAGGATTGTTGTTTCGTCGTTTCTATTGCACAGAACGCTGTCAATAATACTCCACTCAAGTTGATCTCTTATACATGGTTCTGAACGAAGCCCTTCTTTCAGTTGAAAAGCAGAGAGGCTCAGGTATGCATCTACATTCAGAATAATGTCACTATGGTCAGGTGCTCGTGTGACTCTGGTTTTAAAGCCACAGTGCTCGCCCTAGGCGATGGAAACAAAATGTTTAGCTGGAACATCTGCCTATGATCTTTCTACTGTCCCCCGACTTCACACACACACACACACACACACACACACACACACAATGACACACATTGTGGCAGCATATTAACAGATCTAACCTTTTCATTCATAAGAAATATCGTCATCATTCGCATGACTTCATCTTTCAACGTATCCATTCGACTGCTATTAAAATCTTCAAAAAGTAAAGATTTTTAATATCTGCATTTCACTACTTATTTTTCGATTTTGAAACCTGTGATGATGGAATTCCTTCAAATTTTAAAACACTCACAGGAGATTTTATATAATAAAATCTTACTGCCATGAACACCACCAATCATAATTCACAGCAACGCGCAAGCGCAGTGTAGCAAATTTTTCTAACGGTTCACTCGCTGCCTGGGACTTGCCGTCGGAGTCACGTTGTAATGGTCAAGCAGGGTGACCAAGGATTTCAGCTACCTCAAGATCTTAGCAAGTGTCAGTACTAGGCCAGTACTGAGTGGAAGTGCTGCACTGAACAGTTGAGGAGTCGGAACACAGGGCGAGGATGTGTGTGAACTTCATCTGACGAGGGTGGAACCGGCCCGGTCAACTAATCAGCGCTAATGTAGTTTGATATGGGGTAAGCTGCACATTCATTATTTCCTTTCAAATCCGCTTGAATCAATAAATGCTTGAAATATAATCGTATTTTCTTTGTCTGCAATCACTACAAAATTCTGAAACAAAATATTTGACTTAAGCTGCCATTTACAAATATAGCTCCGATGGTCAGCATACATTATTGATCGTGGAGCAGTCATTTTTATCTCGCACACACACCATACTCACCCTGTGTCGTGATGTTTAACCATGCCACTCTTTTATCTCAGCACATCGTCGCCATAACGCTGATTTATTTACATGCTGATATGTGAAATTGTTGGGCAAAAGATGTCTGAATGCTGAAGTGATATAACGCAATGTTGAATCTATTCTTATTATTATGTGAGATTATATGAAAATGAAAATGACATGCATTCTAAAAGAAAAGGAAAAGGAATGTGTTGTATTGCAAATGTAAAATGCAGTAATGTCGAGATGCATCTTGTGTTGAGAATATTGCTATAAAATGTTAAGATGCAGAGACGTCGAGAATTATCTTGTGTTGATGATTTTTTTTTTTAATTCATGAAGCCTGGACATGTAAGAAGGAAATGTTAAAAGGGAATATTGGTATACAGTAAAATTTTTCACATAATGAGAAATGGACATCATAGCGCAAGATAGTGTACTTGTAAAAGAGTGTTTGGAGTGTGATTGGTGTCCAGGGAATTGTTATACAGATCGAGGACTTAGACAATTCGTCATTTGCAGGTTTCCTGTTTGTTTCCTGTTTGCTTCGTTCCTTTCGTGTCGTCATTCACCCGTCTACAATCATCAATTCCAAGTCCACATCAATAGCAGAGACGAGGCCCATCTGGAATGCTGGAGGAAACGGTGTGACACATAAGATCCCTCCATGGAACATCATCAAGAGCCAAGCTAAGATCCCTTTATTTCCTGGACAAACACCACATCGCATGCACTCCATAGTGCACATTTTACATTCTTTTATTTTTTTTTAGACTACTTTTGTGACATATAATAGCAAGTGGGGCAAACAAGAGTGGACATTCTGAGGAACTTCCCCACGCAGGTCTCGTGTATTTTTTTTCACTATCATCTTCACCACCACTCATCATTTGTTTTAATTCTAATAGATTTTAATTATTGTTGAACTTTAAATCACCTCTGTGTTTTACATCGGAAGGAGAAAGGGAGGAAGTGTTTGTATTGTTACCATCTTCTAGTCTATATAACTTGTCACCAACTGTGACAACACACACACACACACACACACACACACACACACATTGAGACACACACACACACACACACACACACACACACACACACACACACACACACACCAATTATACATTATTTTTTGATATTTGCTTGAGGGTTCTGTGACAAAGGGTCCCCTCCAACCGAAAAGATCTGTCAGTGGTCTGACTGCTTTCCAGGTGAGAGAATGAGTACGTCATCACATGACGACACAGACAACGCAGCAGGATTTCTGTGGACCTCAGTCACTGCAGACAACAACAACAGCATCAGCAGAGAGAGGAGTCAGCATTGGAAGATGGATACAGCTTTCTCAGTCCGAGAGCGTCACTGCAAACTTTAACCATCATTCTTGTTACGTGTGGACGGTGGATATGCAGAGAAGACAGAAAGCACAGAAACAGAAAGTCATAGCGATGTTAAAATCACAGCTGACTGCTTCAGGTAAAGAGGGCCATAAAACAAAACAAACAAACAAAAAGAAACACGAAATGAATAGATATTTCCTCTTCATGCCTTGATTTTTTTTTTCCAGTTCCCGCTTTGAGAGATCATATCTTGCGTGCACACAGAAAGAGGGAACATATCTGTACACGCCGAATACTGATCTTACGTTTGATGGGGGGATGTTATTATCCTTCTATTCGGATTTTAGTCTGGACAATGATTTCATTAACTTTGGCACCTTTGAGACAGGTTTGTTCGTTTTGGCTAAGATCATTTAGCGCCAATGATGGATTTCAGGTAAGTAAATCATTGAACAGTCTGTGGTTTCTTTCCTTAGACATTTTATATCAGCGCTGACGTCGGTGTTCATGCTGACTATCAACTTGTTTGTCGACGCTGATTTCCACCCTTTCCCCCTTAATGTCCGCGCCATACTTCACTGATGTTCTACGCAGTCTTTGCACAATCTTGTGGAGTCATAGTTAACCTACTTTACTGATGTTTTACCCAGTCTTTTCACAATCTTGTGGAGTCATAGTTCACCTACTTTACTGATGTTCTACCAGTCTTAGCACAATCTTGTGGAGTCATAGTTCACCTACTTTACTGGTGTTCTATTCAGTCTTTGCACAATCTTGTGGAGTCATAGTTCACCTACTTTACTAATGTTCTACCCAGTCTTAGCACAATCTTGTGGAGTCATAGTTCACCTACTTTACTTTACTGGTGTTCTATTCAATCTTTGCACAATCTTGTGGAGTCATAGTTCACCTACTTTACTAATGTTCTACCCAGTCTTAGCACAATCTTGTGGAGTCATAGTTCACCTACTTTACTGATGTTCTATTCAGTCTTTGCACAATCTTGTGGAGTCATAGTTCACCTACTTTACTGATGTTTTACGCAGTCTTAGCACAATCTTGTGGAGTCATAGTTCACCTACTTTACTGATGTTCTATTCAGTCTTTGCACAATCTTGTGGAGTCATAGTTTACCCACTTTACTGATGTTCTATTCAGTCTTTGCACAATCTTGTGGAGTCATAGTTCACCCACTTTACTGATGTTCTATTCAGTCTTTGCACAATCTTGTGGAGTCATAGTTCACCCACTTTACTGATGTTCTATTCAGTCTTTGCACAATCTTGTGGAGTCATAGTTCACCTACTTTACTGATGTTCTACCCAGTCTCTGCACAATCTTGTGGAGTCATAGTTCACGCCGGCCAGGCCATAAATGTCGTCAGCAATGGAAGACCTTTAATGGTTCTTCCTGCAAGCCGTTCCCTAGTGACGGAAGCATTTCCTTCCTGCTACAGTCTTCTGTTGACCTCAGACTGTAAGGTCACACAGTCCACGTGGTCTTTCCTTTCTTCCTGCAGTCTTCTGTTGACCTCAGGCTGTAAGGTCACACAGTCCACGTGGTCTTTCCTTCTTCCTGTAGTCTTCTGTTGACCTCAGGCTGTAAGGTCACACAGTCCACGTGTGGTCTTTCTTTCCTCCACGTGGTCCTCATTACTTTTTTGTTTATTATTTTGTTCTTTTGAAGGCTGTATTCCTTTCCCGCTACAATGCAGGGCAATATATTCCAACATGTACTGATTTTACTCACTGTATGCTTCCTTTTTAGGTTTTTCGTTTTTCGTAACGCCTTGCATCTAAAGACAGTCTTATTGCTCATGAAATATGATTACAACTGTCAGAAGGTCATTGCTTCACTCAAACTCGGTGAGCGCAGCCATGAAAGTGATGCCTTCAAGAGAGGGGGGGGGGGTCGCTATTATATAAACGAATAGAGAAGTAGCTTCATATTTTGATTGGGGTACGGTGAATGAAATCATGAAAATAAGAAAAAAATGACCAGAATTTTACTTTAGTTCCAACACACCCACCCACTTTGGAAGCATTTTTTTCTTCTCTCTCTCTCTCTCTCTCTCTCTCTCTCTCTCTCTCTCTCTCTCTCTCTCTCTCACACATCACACACACACACACACACACACACACACACACACACACACCATCACTAACAACAAAAATAACAGCAACAGCAATGAAACCATTAACCACCACCACAACAACAACCACCACCACAACAACAACAATTACAACAACCACCACCAACCAATGAACCACACCCGTAATTTGACTAACAAAACAAATAAGCACACACACATATATACACCATCATTATAAAATGTACTGCCTGATTATCATTTTGAGCATACTTCCTTTAGGTATGAAAAAAAACGGTGAAAATCTAGTTAGTATTGGGGCATCAATTTGTGGTCCATAGCGCCTCCTGTTATATTCTTCTACTGAACACCATGTGGACATTTATGACGACCTCAAAACTTTCTGGTGTTCTGACACATTTCGCAAAGGGTACGTAGTTTAAGATCTGTCTGATGGTACCTCTGCATTTGCGGAATTCAGCCTGCTTCTTAACAAAGATGGTTCTTGACTGCAGCTGCAGTCTATAAGAATGACTGAGCATCACTTTGCTGCCGTCTTTGATCTTCTTCTCTTCCTTCTCCTCCTCCTCCTCTTCTTCTTCTTCTTCTTCTTCTTCTTCTTCTGCGTTTGAATTTAATTGGCTGCGTTAGATCTTCAATTATGCCGCCATGTGAAACCCACAATCATATCGAGGTCTTGACGGCTGCCCCAAAGCTGCACCTGCAGTGCTGCACCCTGTGGTCGGGTTTTGACGCCGTAGAACATCATGGGCTGGACAGTGTTGGAGGGTGTGTTCTAGGGGTCATCATGGGCTGGACAGTGTTGGAGGGTGTGTTCTAGGGTCATCATGGGCTGGACAGTGTTGGAGGGTGTGTTCCGGGGTCATCATGGGCTGGACAGTGTTGGAGGGTGTGTTCTAGGGTCATCATGGGCTGGACAGTGTTGGAGGGTGTGTTCCGGGGTCATCATGGGCTGGACAGTGTTGGAGGGTGTGTTCTGGGGTCATCATGGGCTGGACAGTGTTGGAGGGTGTGTTCCGGGGTCATCATGGGCTGACCAGTGTTGGAGGATGTGTGTTCCGGGGGTCATCATGGGCTGGACAGTGTTGGAGGGTGTGTCCGGGTCATCATGGGCTGGACAGTGTTGGAGGGTGTGTTTCGGGGTCATCATGGGCTGGACAGTGTTGGAGGATGTGTTCCGGGGTCATCATGGGCTGGACAGTGTTGGAGGGTGTGTTCTAGGGTCATCATGGGCTGGACAGTGTTGGAGGGTGTGTTCCGGGGTCATCATGGGCTGGACAGTGTTGGAGGGTGTGTTCCGGGGTCATCATGGGCTGGACAGTGTTGGAGGGTGTGTTCCGGGGTCATCATGGGCTGGACAGTGTTGGAGGGTGTGTTCTGGGGTCATCATGGGCTGGACAGTGTTGGAGGGTGTGTTCCGGGGTCATCATGGGATGGACAGTGTTGGAGGGTGTGTTCTAGGGTCATCATGGGCTGGACAGTGTTGGAGGGCGTGTTCTAGGGTCATCATGGGCTGGACAGTGTTGGAGGGTGTGTTCCGGGGTCATCATGGGCTGGACAGTGTTGGAGGGTGTGTGTCCGGGGTCATCATGGGCTGGACAGTGTTGGAGGGTGTGTTCCGGGGTCATCATGGGCTGGACAGTGTTGGAGGGGTGTGTTCCGGGGTCATCATGGGCTGGACAGTGTTGGAGGGTGTGTTCCGGGGTCATCATGGGCTGGACAGTGTTGGAGGGGTGTGTTCCGGGGTCATCATGGGCTGGACAGTGTTGGAGGGTGTGTTCTAGGGTCATCATGGGCTGGACAGTATTGGAGGGTGTGTTCCGGGGTCATCATGGGCTGGACAGTGTTAAAGGGTGTGTTCTAGGGTCATCATGGGCTGGACAGTGTTGGAGGGGTGTGTTCCGGGGTCATCATGGGCTGGACAGTGTTGGAGGGTGTGTTCCGGGGTCATCATGGGCTGGACAGTGTTGGAGGATGTGTTCCGGGGTCATCATGGGCTGGACAGTGTTGGAGGGCGTGTTCCGGGGTCATCATGGGCTGGACAGTGTTGGAGGGCGTGTTCTGGGGTCATCATGGGCTGGACAGTGTTGGAGGGTGTGTTCCGGGGTCATCATGGGCTGGACAGTGTTGGAGGGTGTGTTCTAGGGTCATCATGGGCTGGACAGTGTTGGAGGGTGTGTTCCGGGGTCATCATGGGCTGGACAGTGTTGGAGGGTGTGTTCGGGGTCATCATGGGCTGGACAGTGTTGGAGGGTGTGTTCCGGGGTCATCATGGGCTGGACAGTGTTGGAGGGTGTGTTCTAGGGTCATCATGGGCTGGACAGTGTTGGAGGGTGTGTTCTAGGGTCATCATGGGCTGGACAGTGTTGGAGGGTGTGTTCCGGGGTCATCATGGGCTGGACAGTGTTGGAGGGTGTGTTCTAGGGTCATCATGGGCTGGACAGTGTTGGAGGGTGTGTTCCGGGGTCATCATGGGCTGGACAGTGTTGGAGGGGTGTGTTCCGGGGGTCATCATGGGCTGGACAGTGTTGGAGGGTGTGTTCTAGGGTCATCATGGGCTGGACAGTGTTGGAGGGTGTGTTCCGGGGTCATCATGGGCTGGACAGTGTTGGAGGGTGTGTTCCGGGGTCATCATGGGCTGGACAGTGTTGGAGGGTGTGTTCCGGGGTCATCATGGGCTGGACAGTGTTGGAGGGTGTGTTCCGGGGTCATCATGGGCTGGACAGTGTTGGAGGGTGTGTTCCAGGGTCATCATGGGCTGGACAGTGTTGGAGGGTGTGTTTCGGGGTCATCATGGGCTGGACAGTGTTGGAGGGTGTGTTCTAGGGTCATCATGGGGCTGGACAGTGTTGGAGGGGTGTGTTCCGGGGTCATCATGGGCTGGACAGTGTTGGAGGGTGTGTTCCGGGGTCATCATGGGCTGGACAGTGTTGGAGGGTGTGTTCTAGGGTCATCATGGGCTGGACAGTGTTGGAGGGTGTGTTCCGGGGTCATCATGGGCTGGACAGTGTTGGAGGGTGTGTTCTAGGGTCATCATGGGCTGGACAGTGTTGGAGGGTGTGTTCCGGGGTCATCATGGGCTGGACAGTGTTGGAGGGTGTGTTCCGGGGTCTCAGATCCAGTGCTACACGAACATTCTGTCTGTGTAGGGCATTTTAATTCGGCTGAGGTGGCTCAGCGATCGGCAGTGCCCAGTTCGTAGTCTGAAGAGGATTATTTGTTGGTGTCTTTCGAGCCGATGGATCGGATCAGCACCACTGTCTGGACCAACGTACTCTTCTGCTGGTTTTGGTATTGGTTGTGGATGATAGTTTGGGATCAACACCACTGTCTGGACCAAAGTACTCTTCCACTGGTTTTGGTATTGGTTGTGGATGATAGTTTGGATCAACACCACTGTCTGGACCAACGTACTCTTCCACTGGTTTTGGTATTGGTTGTGGATGATAGTTTGGGTCTCTCTGTAGGTCACTGGGTGGCCACAGTGCTTCATATTCCTGTCTAAATTGTGCAGAGCGTCAGCCCTCTCATTCTCAGTGAACTTACCGATAGTGTGCTAGGTCTGGCTGTACTGGGAGATCTCATGTCTGGGGAAGTGTGACAGCTAGTAATGGACTCCATGGCCTGGACCACCACCCAGTGTGCCAGATGGTGGTGCAGATGCCAGATGGTGGTGCAGATGCCATGCTGACACAGAGACGCCTGCACTAGCTTGGCCAATCAGCCGCAGGGAAGACGAATGACATGTAGAGCGGCGAGCTGGCTGCTGGCTCCAGACTCACAGGACGGCCCGCCCTATGTTACAAGGATGTATGTAAGCGCAACCTGAGGGCAGTCAGACTCGAACTAGCAGACCTAGAGACAGCAGACCAGGTTAGCTGGCGGTCCACCATCAAGGCTGGCATTTAAACAAGCAGAGCAGAGGAGAGAGGCCCAGTAGGAAGAGAAGAGGCGCTGCACACCGCAAAGAATTGCCTCGGCACCCACAGACACGGCTGGCCAAGTTTTCATCTGCAGCAACTGCAACACAGTCTGCCGCTCAAGGACTGGGCTGTACAGCCACAGCTGTTGCTGCAACTCTACAACTGACTAATGTACGGCGCAACACCATTGTCTCTTGAGACAGACAGCTGCCATCATGATAATACCTCTCTCACTCTGTAGGTAGCCATGATCCACTAGCAAACCTGACGAGCAGATTGTCACGCTGACCTCCCTTCTGGAGGAGCAATACAACACTGAAAGCCCTTGCCCTTTCTTCCGTTATGGATCAGGCTTCCAGTCCATCATCGATGCCGCCCCACCCCCACCCCTCCCCTCCCACCCCATCCCCTTTTTTCCATCGAGTTCTGATGTCAGGCTTGCATACAAAATTAGTGGGCGGTGTTCCAGGTATCCCAATAAAAACCATGCGTAGGATGGTCTGATTAGATTCCCATGGCAACACCACTGATTCACACGAGGGGGAGGGGGTAATTGTTAAATGAAAGATGTTGAGGATAGGGACTTATTTTGCTAATCTTACCAGCGTAGCTGTGGGTAGGTGCTGTTGCTTATGTAGCCGTTTGTCAAGAAAGAATATGATGACCATCATGGTTAGGGATGGACAGGTACAGATTTGGTGTGCAGAGGGGACTGGGTTAAAAAATGGGGTTCGTGTTGAATGAGCAGATCATGCTGAGTGTGTGTCAGCTGTCTCCAAAGGGATGAGGGGGGTGGGCCTTGTACAATGGTTGGAGGAGACAGTTAATGCACCGTTCACAGAATAGCTGAGTGCAGAGACAATGGGTCTTCCAGGTTTGTTGATTATGTGTATTTTACGGAGTAGGTAGCAGGTGCGTTGTTTAGTGTCTGGCATCATGAGGAATTTGGTTGTCTTTGGTTAGTCATTATGTTTAATTACCTGGATGACGTACACCGTAGTTTTCTGAAGAAAAAAAGTTGACGTCTTGGTATCTGGTGTTGGTGGCTGATCTCTACCATGGACTGCTGCACTTGAGCATGCATCAAAGTCCCCGCCACTAAAAGCTCGGACCTTTTCACCCACTTTTTCCCAGGCCCCAGTCCTCCATCAACCACCTTTTGATAAATCCAATGAAGTTCAACTCTATACAACAATTTGCAGAAGGGAAACCTCCAGAATAAAATCCAAGTTGAACTCTATAGTAACAACTGCAGAGGGGAAATCTCCAGAATAAAATCCAAGTTGAACTCTGTAGTAACGACTGCAGAAGGGAAATCTCCGGAATAAAATCCAAACGTATTCGTCTCTTCATCCTCTCATGGGAGGAACAAAAATGCCTAAGTCACCAGTACTTCGACAAGATATTGTCATCAACCCAACAGACAAGGAAGAGGAGGAGGGGGGGCAGTTGGGTTTGGGACAAAGATTAATACACACAGAAATCACACAGACAACTTTCTGACACAGATTTCTACACACCACTCACATCATCGCCCCTCCATCAAACACAGAAACATTTCAACCATAACCAAAGAAATCAACATGATAACGTACCAAAGACAGCAAGCCTACTTTCTATCTGTTCCCTAAGATGCACAAAATCATTACACCTGGCAGACCTACTGTCTCTGCCTGCCCCTGCCCCACAGAACACATTTCACTGGACATTGACTACCTCCTCCAACCCATGGTGCAAAACCTCCTCATATACCTCAGTGACACAACCCACACGTTGATTACCTCATTCAACGCAAATCCCACCTTCTAACCCAAGTCTTTCTTTCATCATGGATTTGAAAGTGGGATCTAAATTGAAGTGGTCTCATTGTTGTCTTCCATTCCTCATTCAGACAGACTGAAGGCCTTTTCTTTCTTGTCCAAGGGCCCCATGACCAACAATTCCCACTCACAGCTGCACTGGAAAGACAGAATCTGTCTTCATCTAAAACGTCTTCGAATTCAACAACCGCATTATTTTTTTTTTTTTTTTTTGCAAATCAGTGGTGTTGCTATGGGAACCCAAATGGGATCATTCTTGGCATGGCTTTTTATGGGACAGGTGGACCACATTCTACTAACTCTGTACACAGACCACCCGCGCCGTGGCGAAGTGGTTAGCGTCGCGGACTCCCGGCTGGGAGGTCGTGGGTTCGAATCCCAACAGAAGTCATGTGGTTTTTTCTGCCCCTACCGGCTCCTACCCAGAGTTGAGTTGCTGCGGACTCAGCTGGGAAGACTGGGACCACACAGTCGAGTTTCATCCACTTAATGGATGCGTTTTTCTGAGAGTGTTGCTCAAATTTCCTGACCAACACTGCAGGTGCCTGTATCTCTCGGGCCTGGTTGACGCCGAGATATATTATGAAAGGAAGCGTAGAGTACAGCCCTGTCATGTAGTCTCAGACCGAAATGGAAATCCGTAGCATCATCTTAATCATCCTCATTCTCATCGATCAGCAAAAAAATGTCTCAAATTCTGTGGCCCTTCATGCCCTGCTCTCATGGTGACCTCCGTTTCGATGTCCTCTCTACGTCTGTGGCCTTGGTTTGGTTCCGTCGGGGTCACCGGTATCGGCGAGTCCATGGGGGCTGTCGTTGGACGGATGTGGTGGCGCCCTCCAGAGGGAGAGCTCACTCACGCCGGCTCCGCGACTAAACAATTATTGTCGTCAGTAGGGGGCTTAGTAGGTGGTGTCCTGCGTATGTTAGATCAGAACAGGCGCCACTGAACACCACCGAAGTGACTAGGCAGCAGTGCAGTGTCTCCTCTGTGGTTTGCCCTCTTGACCACTTGACATTGACTGCTTCCTGTGGATTGCCAGTGCCGGGCTGCGGCGGGGGGCCGACCGGGCTGTGGCTGTGGACGGGGTGTCGGAATGAGCGGCGTGGGTGCACTGCCTCTGAGGTGGCACAAAGGTTGGGACAGCAAAAAAAAAAAAAAAAAAAACTCTGTACACAGGCCCAACAGCAGATCTCTACAAAAGCCACATCAATAATGGTTTGGAAGCCACACATCCCAGACCATCATCGAAGTGACATATACCATTCCCAGTCAGTCAACTTCCTGAACGCTTCCATTTCTCTCAAAGATGGACCCTTTAAAATCTCAGTTTTCTTTCGATGGACGCGCATTCATACCTGAACTACACACCTCCCACACCCCCTCTGTAAAACACAGCGTTCTGTACACTGACTTCACTCTGATATAGAACAACTCACTTTACAAGCAGCCAAAAATATTCGAGTTTTTCACCAACTATGATACCCTGGGACCGTCAGTAACAAAGTGCTCTCAGGTTGCACCACATTTGTGTCCAAAAGATCTGCATTAGAAGCCCAGCCTTCGAAAGATACAAAAAGAACCACCACCTGCCTCCTCTTCCACCAACAAAGTCTTCCCATCTGAAGGATCCTGAAGTCCAGCAGGCACATAATACAAAAAACCACAACCTGCCTGTAGAGACCAAAACCCTTGATTATGTTCATGCACTACAAAAAACCTCCAAGATCTATTTATATGCTTCAAACTGAACAAAATCACCATACCTGAGTTACCTGGTCAAAAGCCAGCTGCAAATTCTGTCCCCTCAATAAGCCAGATAGTATCCTACATGGCCAAGAGACACGTTCAGAGCCACAACAATGTGTATGCTGTCCACTGCGAACTGTTCGGGAGGACCTATGCAGGTGAGCAAGAGTCTGACAGTGTGTGAGTGAGTGTGTGTGTGTGTGTGTGTGTGTGTGTGTGTGTGTGTGTGTGTGACCCAGTTTCTAGAGATAAATGACTGTGCTTCGTCTTCATTGTCTGAAATGTTTGTCTTCCTGACGGAGACCAAATAGATCGAAACGCGTTGTGCTTGTTTTGTGCTGCTTATTCTTTCATTTCGCGGCACTGTAACTCTGTCTTTGCTCTGTGTGTGTGTGTGTGTGTGTGTGTGTGTGTGTGTGTGTGTGTGTGTGCGTGCATGTGTATGTGTGCGTGCGTTTATGTATGTGTGTGTGTGCGCGCGCGCGTGTCTGTGTGTGTCTGTGTGTGTGCGTGTCTGTCTGTGTCTGCACCTGAGTGCGTGCGTTTACGTATGTATGTACACACACACACACACACACACACACGCGCGCGCACACACACACACACACACACACACATATATGTGTGTGTGCGCGCGCGCGCGCGCGCGTGCGTGCATGTGTGTGCGTGCGTGTTTGTGTGTGTGTGTGATTGCCTGTGTCTGTGCGGGCGTGTGTGTGTGTGATTGCCTGCCCATGTGCGTGTGTTTTAACATGGTTGTGCGCACAACTAAATCTTTGCCAAGTCATTTTTCAAATAAGGTCAGGATTCGCCTGCTGCACCTGTCTGCTGCAATAACCACTTTTTCCAATCACCTTGTCACAGCCCCAGCCAACCACGAAGACCACACTGCAGGGCTGAAGGTATGTGACTCTCGCCAGTTACTGAAATCAGTCAGAACAGCAGCCTATAGTATGTGACTCTCACCATAGCTTCAAGTCAGTCAGAACAGCAGCCTATAGTATGTGACCCTCACCATAGCTTCAAGTCAGTCAGAACAGCAGCCTATAGTATGTGACCCTCACCATAGCTTCAAGTCAGTCAGAACAGCAGCCTATAGTATGTGACCCTCACCATAGCTTCAAGTCAGTCAGAACAGCAGCCTATAGTATGTGACCCTCACCATAGCTTCAAGTCAGTCAGAACAGCAGCCTATAGTATGTGACCCTCACCAGTTGCTGAAGTCAGTCAAAGCAACAACTTATGGTCCCCATCCAAATCAGAGGGTCTGGAACCAACACATGCTTCTGAGACACTTGTACGCTCTTAGAGGAGCCTCTAGCCAAGAGGTTCGAGGGCTTACTAGTGGAGCGAACGGGTTTGGGGGTTCAAACCACTCATGGGACTGGATTCCTATTACTTGAAACCCCTCTCTGTAAAGAAGTATCCGATTCAAACGATTTTAAGAATTGTTCTTCGCACCAGGGTTAACAGTTGGCTTATACTGTCCAAGTGTCATGTTTACTGGGTGTACATCCCATATTCTGATCAAGCAAAATCTTTGGTCTTTCCTGTTCTTACTTTAGAACCAGTGTACCACCATCCTAACACCAACAAAAACGCACTGAAGTGTTGACTTCAAAAAACAATGTATCACCATCCTAGTAACAACAAAACATATTAAAATTCGTTGACTTCAAAACCAGTGTGCCTCTATCCTAACAACAACAAAAGACAAACTCTATTGATTTCAAAACGAGTGTGCCTCTATCCAAACAACAACAAAACACAAACTCTATTGACTTCAAAACAGTGTACCACTATCCTAATAACAGCAAAATACATTAAAATTTGTTGACTTCAAAACCAGTGTGCCCCTATCCAAACAATAGCAAAAGACAAACACTATTGGCTCTAAAACCAGTGTACCCCTATCCTAACAACAACAAAAGACACACTCTATTGACTTCAAAACCAGTGTACCACTATCCTTACAACAACAAAAACACATTAACATGTCTCGACTTCAAAACCAGTGTGCCCCTATCCTAACAACAACAAAAGACAAATTCTATTAACTTCAAAACCAGTGTACCCCTATCCTAACAACAACAAAAGACAAACTCTATTGCCTTCAAAACCAGTGTACCCCTATCCTAACAACGACAAAACACCAGAAAGTCTGTTGACTTACAAAACAGTGTATCACCATCATAACAACAACAAAACACAACAAAGTCTGTTACTTCAAACCCAGTGCACCACTGTCATAACAACAACAAAACACATTAGTCTATTGATTTCAAAATCAGTGTACCACCGTCACAACAACAACCGAACACATTAAAGTTTTAAACAAATATTAGCGAATTGCAAAGAAAAGAAAAGACGTGGACAAACGAATCACAAGACAAAACACGACGCTTTTCGACCTCTTCGGTCTTCTTCATGCAAGAAGAAGACCTAAGAGGTCGAAAGGCGTCGTGATTGTCTTGCGATTCGTTGTCTACGTTTTGTGGCGGTACGCTAACATTTATTTACGACTTATTCAGATTTCCACCTGCAGTCGTCTCACTTTGCAACTTTCAGCACATGATTTGTTCCGCCGGAAGCCTGCCTGCTGGTCTCGGAGCTTGGGGTCAACAGCCTCTTTCATTCTCTCCAGTAGAACCCTGTTGAGAACCTTGCCTGGCGTTGACAGGAGCATGATCCCTCGGTAGTTGCTGCAGTCTCTGAGGTCTCCTTTCTTCGGCAGTTTGATTATGATTCCTTCTTTCCATTGGGCCGGTACCTCCTCCTTCTCCCAGATATTGCTGAAGAGGCTGTATAGCATGTTGACAACTGTCTCTATATCTGCTTTGATGGCTTCTGCTGGTATCTCGTCCGGCCCTGCAGCCTTCCCATTTTTCAGAGTCATGATGGCCTTCTTGATCTCTGCCTTTGAGGGTTTGTCACAGCTGATGGGCAGTTCTGTCTCTGGGGGGGATGTCTGGTGGTGCGTCAGGGGCGGGGCGGTTTAGCAGCTCCTTGAAGTGTTCTGCCCATCGTTTCAGCTGTTCCTCGGTTGTTGTCAGTGGGGTTTCCGTTCTTGTCCTTCACTGGTTTGTCTGTCTGCTGGAACTTGCCCGTCAGCTTCTTGGTCACCAGGTACAGGTCCTTCAGATTCCCCTGTCCCAGCTGCTGCCTCTGCTTGACTGGCCAGGTCGTCAAAGTAGTCCCTCTTGTTCTTCTTGATGCTCTTCTTTACTTCTCTGTTCCCTGCTGTGTGCCTTCCTGTGCCTTTGCCTTAGCTGCTCTTGTTCGGCTCATGTTTAGTGTAGTTTTCTTCTCTCTCCTTGCTTCCAACTTCTGGATGGTGTCGGCAGAGATCCATTCCTTGTGCTGGGTCTTCTTCTTGCCAAGGATCTCTTCACATGTGTCATGCCAGATCTTCTTGCAGTGTTCCCACTGTGTCTCGATGTCTGTCTCACCGTCTTCTATCAGCTCTTGTAGCGGCTGGAACCTGTTGGAAAGGCTGATCTGGAATGCTGCTTGTGTGTCCCTGTTTCTGAGCAGTCCGACGTTGTACCTTGTCCGTGTGTTGTTAGCGTTGGTGAATCTCTTGAGGCGAAGTCTCACTGTTGTTAAAAGAAGGTGGTGGTCTGATGACACGTCAGCACCTCTCATCACTCGTACATCCCGCCATGATCTCCTGAATTTGCAGCTAATGCAGATGTGGTCAATCTGGTTCTGTGTGACGTGGTTCGGGGAATCTCCATGTGGCCTTGTGGATGCGCTTGTGTGGGAAGATGCTTCCTCCTATCACCAGCTGACTCAGGGCGCACAGGGTCTGCAAAGCGCTCACCATTCTCGTTCTTCTGTCCCAGTCCATGTGTCCCCATGATGTCCTCGTACCCTGCGTTGTCTATTCCGATCTTGGCGTTAAAATCTCCCATCAGTATATGGTTATGTCCTTTGCTCCTCTTTTGTCTACCACTGTCTGTAGTTGCTGATAGAAGTCATCTTTCTTCTCTTCTTCCACATCATTGGTGGGAGCATAGCACTGGATGATGTTCAGCCTGATGTCATTCTTCTTCGTGGTAAACTTGGCTGTGATGATGCGGGAGTTGACAGGTTACCATCCGATGAGTGCTCCCTGAGCCTCCGGTACCAGCATCAGGGCCACGCCCTCAGTGTGGAGGGCTCCATCCTGTGTGTCCTGAGTACAGCAGCTGCTCTCCAGATCAAAGTCTCAGCTGTTCTGATTGTAGCCCACCTTGTCTCACTCAGTCCTAGCACTCCGATCTTGTAGTTTTTCAACTCTCTCGCAACTTGGATGGTTTTTTCCTGTTTCGTACATCGTCCTGATGTTTCATATGACTACTCTCGTTGTTGTCCTGGGTGTTAGAAGGGGAGTCAGCCTTGCAGCTCCCTTTCGGCTTTCACTGCACTGCGTCATAAGTCTTCGGGATGGAGAGGGTGTCGAGTCTCTTAGGGTCCATCCTGAGATGTGTAACCTGCATAGGTAAGGCTGTAATTGAAGAATGAGTTCCCCTGATCAAGGCCAGTAGATTTCCAAGCACGACTATCGCTTGGACGTCATCCTTCCAGCGCCATTAAAGAAACATGTAGTGTGACAGAAAAAAAAATGATAAAGAGCCGACGTGTCAGCGGTCAGTCTTGGTATTTTTGCTATGTTTTGAGGAGAAAAGAATATGCATGGTTGTAAATATTAGAACGCACACTTCGACTTATTCCTTAGACTAGAGAATGATTAAGTCAGTTGTTTTGATATACACCGCTTTGCACATGACATTTTCTATTGTGATGTTACCTTCAGAAGAACTCGCTCACCCCCGCGCTCTCTTTTCGCCAAGAACTGGTCAGACTTAGTATAAGTAAGGGAGGCTTGTCACAATAATCTAGTGTGTTTTTTAACACCCGTTTCCTTCTTCCTAATTGTGATCTCTGCTGCTATTGATTTCGGTCGATTGTTTGCGCTCATCAAAGGTCTTGACGGAAGAGCTATAAGTGTTTGTATGGCCAGCCATGAATGGGATTCCCAGAAAAGTCCAACTTCTAATGTTGAGAGAGAGTGTGTGTCAGAGAGAAAGACAGAAGGAGAGACAGAGACAGACTTACTGCATTCAATTCTGTACGAAGGCCAATCCCCGAACATCACGCATGTTGTATCATCTTCGCAACTCGCCCAGTCATTGCACCCTTGGAAGCCACTTATGCCTCCGGCTATTGGACAGAGAATCACAAGTATACTTGTGTGTGTGTGTGTGTGTGTGTGTGTGTGTGTGTGTGTGTGTGTGTGTGTGTATGCATAAATGTATGTATGTAGGTATGTATCTGACGCATTCTGCTCCCCTTTTCGCAGTGCTGCAAGCAGCGGTGCTAGTCAGCGGGGGAGGCTGAAAGCGAGAGGTGACAAGCATACAGACACTTCGCCAACACGCTGGGCGCTTCACACCAACCATTGAGACAACACACCTCCCTGTCAGTAAACATCCTTTCCACAAGCAAGCCTTGTGAGTGCCTCCTCGTGGCCACACACCTCAGCAGGAAGCGTAAGGACTCAGGCCAAACTACAAGGGACTCGGAGGAAGTCTAGCCCCAGGAAGTGTGACATGCGGGCCCACCGGCGTGTGGAGACGTCCTGGCGCCCACGAACCAGATTCCCAGCTATGGCCCAGATAACTTCACTGCTGTGTGGATGTCTCGGGACAGACAAAGGCTAAGGGAGTAAACCATGATAGTAAATCCGGAGTGACGCCCACAAGGCAGTTGGACACCGCGACACCTTTCGGCGACTCCTGCAACTGCATTGACACCATACTGTACTGGGATCGTCCTTTCTGTTGCATTCTATCAGCAAAGTCTAGAGGGGGGATTTTGGCTATTGGACACCCCAGGATCCACACACACTTCGCCCAGGCCTGCGCCCTGGAGAGGTCACTCCAGTGCCAATACCCCAGCGACACAAGGTCAGTCAGACATTCTTCTAGTAAACTAACACCATTATCTAAGTCAACAGGTCTGTCAGACATTCTTTTAGTAAACTAACACCATTATCTAAGTCAACAGGTCTGTCAGACATTCTTTTAGTAAACTAACACCACTATCTAAGTCAACAGGGACATAAAACGAGGAATTTTCTGGTGGAATATAAGAACAAAAATACAAAATATCATTTTTAGTATCAAACATCATTTTGTCAGTCAAGAACACAAACAAATTAAGATAAATCACTTAAATTCATTTAACATATGGGATGAACTCATTTTTTCTTAGACAAACCACACGTGAATTTTTTTCCTTCGGCTCTTGCCTTTTTCAGATAGAAAGAGAGACCACGTCGGACTTCTATATCTCGAAAGGAGAAATCCTCTCCAACAGATACATTGCCGCCTTTCAGTTTAGCTTTGACCTTAAGAATATTCACTTTGTCTTTGCAGAAAGAGCAGCAAGCAATGATAGGGGAGTCAGGTTTGGAATTCAACCCGTGAACACGGTCAGATTCAACATCAACATCACGCGTAATGTTCAATTTGTCAGTAATCAGGTCATGTATCTTTCCCTTAGCCTGGTCATTGGGACTCATGTTTATGCCCTGAAATGCCATTAAAAAAAAATAGACTGTTACGCTTTAAACGACATTCAAAATCATCGATTTTTCTTTCAAGTTGTTCTGCCTTAGCTAAAAGATCAGAACTTTTCTTTGAGAGCTCGATGTTTTCCTTTCTAAAAGACCCCCACTTCCTCACGCAAACCATTG
>JADBJO010024698.1:0-24807 GCA_016801955.1 Conus betulinus
GAAACGGTCTCGAAAACATGTCAGCGTATGGGGGGGATTGTTGTTTTTTGTTCTTGTTTTTGTGTCGGACAAATAGTACATCCAGGAATATGGATATCATCGTGATGAGTTACGCATCCATTTGGCATCATGTGTCAATTTATCATCTAGAGAACGGCGGCAAATGTATAGCGGACGCTCTCAACAACTGTCAACGTGGATGCTGGAGGAAAAACACACATAAGGGGAGAGAAAACACCTAGTGCCAGCTTGACGGCCGCGATGCGCATAAGAGCCCTTTGACGAAACCGTGAAAATAGTCTGTTTGTAAATGAATGCGCATGTGGTCAAGCCCTTACTAAGTTGGGGAGGAGGGGGGGAAGGAGGGGGGGGGGGGGGGGGGGGTGATGAAGGGGGGTGGGTAAGGGTGGGGGGGTGGTGGGGTGGAGATGGTGGGGTGGGGTTTGGTTGGATTTTTGTGGGTTTAAGGTGGGGTTTGTTAGTGAAGTGGTGGGGAGCGGTCGCTTATGTGTGGAGGGGTGGGATGGTGTTGTGGAGTTTGTTTGGTTTTGTGTATCATATTATTATTGTTCAGAGTATTTTCTACTTTTTTTATATTCTCGATGTTTTCTCAGCGGTGTGTTTTTATTTTGATTTTTTTCGTCGGGTTTTCTGTGTTTTCTGGGGTGTTGGTGCTTTGGTGTTTGAGGAGTATTTATTTTTTGTCTTTGGCTGCCATCCTATCCCACCTTCCATATCTCTTAGAAACGATTTTCTGCAACACTCAAACACGCCTGCCTTGGTCTCATTGGATACATGTTGTTCTATGTGACGCAATCAGCAGAGACCGGCAATACGCAGGTCGAGGAAAGTGTTAAAGTTGGGGGGGGGTCGAGGCTTGTTAATCCAACATCGTATGCGCGACTGGACACCGGGGAGGGTGGTGGGAGGGGGGGGAAGGGGGGGGGGGGGGGGCTGGAAACGCTCATCGAAGCAGTGGGGCGAATCTTGGCTGACATCGTGTATCAGTTTCTACAGACGATCGTTTGTTTCGCAAAAAGCCATGACTTCAGCGTGCAAGAATGGTGGGGGAACGGGGGGGGTTGTTTGTTTGGTGGTGAATGTTGTTTTTGTTCTTTAAGCCCCAGAACCATGAGTGCGAGTGGTTAGTCCCAAAACCCGCTCCTGGCGATCAGATTCCTCAATCTGGGACGCATGTCCGTTTCTTTTCTTTTCCGGGTGGGGGGGGGTTGGGGGGGCGCTGAGGTGGGGTGGGGGGGTATCCCTTGCCTAGGCCCTATGTTTACGCGAAGGTGTTGATAACAAACGCCACAGATTACGTCCATGGGCCTATAGTCAGGAACCCGATTGATACCAGAGGATTGAGATTCAGCAATCCAGTCATAGCATTGAGCGCTCACCACGAGGTGATAATGGCGATACAACGTGCACATCTATCTTGGCAAGCCCACACGGTTGGTGTGGCTGGCCCGCACTTCGTGATAGGGTTCATCAGGGGGGGTCGTTGACGCTAGCGGAGGAATTCGACGACTTGACTGGACAGACTCGCAGCTAGGATTAACTGATTAAAAAAGCTTGCAACCCCCCGGAAACGAATGTACAATAATATGAATACGCCTCCCAGCCCGCCATACCCCCCCTCCCCCCCCTCGCTCTCGGTCCTCTCCTCCTCTCTCGCTCTCTTACCGGTCCTTCGCTCTTCTCTCTCTCATATCTTTCTGCCTTTTATCCTGCAATAGTGATATATAGAAATCGTCGTCCAGCCAGACCTAAAATAACAAAGATGATTCTGTCTGGTTGAATCCCGACATCCTTTCGCTGTGTTGCCGAATTGTTCAAACAGCCTGGAGACCCTGGCCGCCATCTTTGCCTGTCCATTCATGATGTGGACCATCCAATGGCCTCAACCAACCAGTACCGCATCAACACACAGTGAGTGCTGCTTCTGCTCGTTCTCCTGGCCCCGTGTTCCTCAAACACACCTTGAGACTGCTTCATTCCTGCCTATCCACTTTCCCCCTGCGCTCTTCACTGCGAATATATGATCATTTTAATATTAAGAGTTGATTCTAGAAGAAAGATTGAATATGCATGCAGCAGATACATACCCACCTATGTCTCCAGCCCCCAAAGGCTTTAGTTTCACAGCGTCAAGACGACGGGCTTATGGTGGTGTATGGCGTGTATGTTAGTAAGATACTGTTAAAAACGCTTGGTAGGCGTTTTATGTACAATAATATAGACGCACCTCTCTGACGGATTCCCTGCGGCCGTTTTGATGGCAGGTTTCCGAACTGGCCTTGATGTACAGATGACGAGAGCGTGCTGGAGAACCATCATCTGCCGTGGCCTTCAAGCTGCTGCAGGAGGAGACCAACTGTCGCGACACGTCTTCGTCAACCTACCAAGAAGCAAGCGGCAGTCGCTGCGCAAGATGGTCATCGACATGGTGTTTGGCCACGGGACATGTCCAAGCACCATGAATGCTCCTGGCTGACCTCAAGACCATGGTGGAGACCAAGAAGGTCGCCGGGTCTGGCGTCTTACTTGGCTCGAGCAACTACACAGAGAAGCACCAAGTGAGTCCCGGCAATTCCTTAGTCTTGTTCATCTCGCTGCCTTTTCTGGGAAATGGACAAAAAGTTGGGGGGTTTTGGACGGGATTTTAGTTTCATATGGTAATTGTTTGCACCCCAATGGTGATTTTCGTGTGTATAATGGCAGATAGTTGGGTTTGAGGCTGTTAACAGCAAATGGAGATCTTCCATTAATGAACAGAAGCCCCCAATATTTCCTGCCAGAGGATACAGAACATGAATCTCTAATATATTTTACTAGCTTCTTGGTATATTCACTTCAGGTATGTACCTTTTGTGATAGACCTGACGTTTTGCTGTGGGTTTTTTTCTTCATGTTCTACAAAACATGGTTCCACTGTTCGGAAGACAATCTGAGCACAATCCCACCAAGCCGTTGGATTTGTACCGGAAGTGGGGGACGAGTTACAGAGTTCTTGGATGACGCCGGTCGTTCTTCCGCCAGACATGGGACCCATGGAGCAATCTCCCCCAGCACGGTATGGACAATCTCCCCCATTGCGACCGACCGCAAAAAAAAACCGCCACTGTGGAAAAATCGCAGGTGTGTAACCATGTGTATGTGTTTTGACCGTGGTTTTTTTGTACAATTGATTGAAGATTGTAAAGTGCAAGTTAAAGTGCTGGATCTCTCCGCGCACTTCACACATTTTTTTAATCTTTCCAGAGTAGGCGTTCTTTGCTACTCTCTCCATACTGTTTTTGTTAACACTTCACATATTTTTTCTGTTACAGGTTGGTTTCATTCATCGATCCTCGACTACATCGTCCCATCCTCTCTAAGGGAGACCTGGGCCGACCTGGTCTACCCCGCGCTAACTGCCGAAATACCTGGGACACCGCTGGACACTCTGGAATTACAACCGGGACTGGTTCAACATCTCCACTGATCCCAATCTCCCCGTCCTCTTTCTCCTTCTGTTCTAAAAAACCCCCCATAGGAGACTCCCTCCGAGTAGAGAACGCCCCCCTTCCACCCGCTTCCAGTTTTTGGACATTGAGGGAGGAGGAGGAAGGGGAGGGAGACAGTGAACAGTCCACCCCCCACTCCCCCCCTCCCAGCACAGCCAGTAGTTCTGCAGCGTCCCCAAGTTTTCCAGCAAAGAGCACACGTCGGGAAAGAAATGAGACTGGACTGGACTGGACCGCCGAGAATCAGTGAACAAGTTGTGTGCGTGTGCGTGTTAGAAGCCTAGCTTCTCCCCGAGTGCAGCAGGCAGAAGGGCAGACAGATGTTTGTGCACAGTACGGCCGATTCAAGTCACACCATGCACAAGACCACCACTGCAAGTCCTCCATGTTGCTGCACTTCCTTCTGTTGCCGGGTCCACCCGACCCGATGCACTGAACTGGAACATTGGCCGATTGCCGCAGTTGAGCACCACACCGAGAGTGCGCACACTGTGGACGACGCTTGAAAACCACTTACACTTGTGGTGCCGGTTCCCTTCCACCTCACCTCACACAGCAGCCTGGGTGGGCCAATGAATCCAGCCTGAAAGAAAAACGCCACCCGACACACATCCTGTATCTCTTGCACTAGCTGTTCTTCTCAGGGAAGATGTGATAGTACACGCCGAGCTCAACGAAAAACTTACTCCAACCTGTCCCTTAAGAAAAAATCTCCACGCTAGCTGGGCAACCGATATGAATTTGGCCGACTGTTGTCTTTGTCCAGCTTATGGATTTCTCCCCCCACCCCTGTCTCCCTCCCCCGAGTGATAATTGATCCGACAAGGTTTTGTGTTGTGCGAAGAAACGACACATTCACTTTGCAGCACAAGTCCCAGAGCGGCAGTGAACTTGTGCCCATGGTCTGGATTTTTTTCCCCCTCCTCCAGTCTTACATTTTACGCAATGACCCGACGATGAGAGACAGCTGAATTTTGCTGTGTGGTGTTTCTCCAGCACAAATCTGTAGAATCGGACAAATCTTTGACAATCTTCACGTTTGTCGGTATTCATTATGCTGTGAAGGCTGCTCATAACTAACGGTGTCCTCAATGAAGGCTGGGCTCTACCTAATACAGCTCGTGGTAGTGTTACGATGGACTAACTTCAAACTTGTACACTTTAGTGTAGACAGGCAGGCCGCCATGCTTGCTTGGTTTACTACGTTTGCTAACTAATTGTTCAGCTTTTATTTTGAAAGGACATTAACGTGTGGGACCGACCTCTCGTCAGTCGTCGTTTGTTCAGCTGTGATACTTTGGTTTTATCAATCCCATTAATTCATGTTTCACATAGCGGGTGGATACACAAACCTGTAATTTACTAAGCGTTGATCAGTTTTTGCATTTGTTCTTGTCACAGCATATCAGTTTTACCATCTTCCCCGTGGTAATGATTTTGTGTTGGAAAAAATTAATGTACATCTTTGGGTTAAGTGTTGTGAATGAGTGCATAATTTTTTAGGGCCTGTAGTTTTATAGGGAACTGTAAATGTGTTAATTTATGCATCGTTGTCAGCATATTTTCCCCCCTCCCATTTTTTAGCAATGTCGCTCTCCTTCACTGCCCCAAGTTGTAATATCCACCAATACTCGTTACGATTGTTGTGATACTACTGAAGTTCCTATGGCAGGTAAGGGGGGGTTGCATTTTAACATTGATCAGGGGGCAGGGACTGGATGAGAAGCATAATAGTTTATTCAGCAAATTTGACATGGCCAAAAGCCGGACGCCTTTCCCCAGAGTAGCAGTTTGGTTCTGGTTGTTCCAATTGTGTATACGAGAGGAAGCCATCGCACCAGAGAGTCTGCTTGGTTCTAAGCGAGGGCTAGTCAACTGCAAATCTCATGTGATACACTTTAATCCCTGCTCCCCCCCCCCCCCCCCCCCCCCCCATGGTTTCTGGTGACCAGAGACTAACATTAATAAATAAACCTGAAAATACCACTGGTCTGTCGCTTTCACAGTGTTGAAGGTATAGGTAACTGGAGCACAGAAGGCTTGTCATGCGTCACTAGCATCCAGCATAACTTCCAATATACTGAAAATGGACTACCCTATGCACTCTTAATCCTCTTCACACATGCTCACAGGACGCACAAAACATTGTATATGCATCCACTTCTCAGCATATACCACCATGCACATTTTTTTTTACTCCTTACTCCTTCCCTCCTGTGACAAAACCAGCAATTTCCTTTTATCACAGATCGTATTTAACTGCATACATAACCCCACATGCTGCTGGAACCAATTAGATCTCGAGTGAGAAACGGCTTCCTGTATTAAACATGAATGGATAAACACTGGTCTTTTTGATGGATTTGTACTGGCATATGGTAGGGTCATAAGCAGAACATGTTCCTGTACAAATCACACCCAATGAAGACCAACGTTTATCCATTCATGAAATGTTTAATACAGGACATTTCTCACTCAAAATCTTTAAAATCTGAAATTCTTTATAAAAAAAAAAAAACCCTGAAAGCTACACCCCTTTAGCCCCTGACTGGCATCATCCTAAATGAAATCCACATCCTGGTCTTCCTAACCCATCCTTTTATCAATTGACGAATAAATGCAAAATCAACATACAGTGTCCAGTTTTCCTTTTGGTTTTGAAAATTATTTACATCATAGTCCAGGCAACCACACTGGTCATTTTTAGGGCTTTTTCTCTCCAAGAAAATAGGTCCCATCCTTCCAAAATTCGTATCATGGTAAACCTAAGGTATATACACTTACTTCACCCATACTACAGTGTCGGCTCACAGTCTTCACAATGGAAGCTATTTCCTGCTCTTGACTGGTGTGTACACTTTCAATGCAATATTACAGCCACCACCAAAAAATACTACAGGTTATACAAACCATTTCACTTCTCTAGCAGATTTCCAAACAGCATTCCCAGACGGGCTACAATCACATCATTTCATATCTACAATCATTACATATCAAAATTATGACCGGAGAATGGTGGTAAAGCATCTATGTGCCAGGAAAATTTAGCATCATCCGATATAGGTCTGACGATGGTATCAGTTGTACGATTCACCATAGGGAACTGGAAATTCAAAATAGAAACTGAACTACGTGTAAAATCACTGCACACCATTTTTGGAAGGAAAAGGCTACAACACACTGTATGTCAGCAATATAGGACACCACAAAAAGAAAACCATAACAGAAAAAGCTTCCTTTACAAAGGGAACACTTCACCAATGCAGGGGAAGGTAAAAAAAAAAAATGGTAATACCAACCAGTCAGGCATCAAACAAAATCTTTGGTCTGCAAACTTACTACAACTTTAGTTTGAAATCTACATGCATAACGAGATTCCAAGAATGTACAAGTTTTAAAATGATACTGGCTTCAAGTACAGGCACACAAATGCAAACATATGTCAGCTCTTTAAACTCTTGCCAGGTCACTCACACCTGTATACATTGACAGTTTAGCAAAATTGCTTCCAAAGTAACTTTTTTTGGGGAGGGGGGGGGGGGGGTGTCTTTTTTCACAAAGTCTGACAAGATTACATACAATACACTGAAATACAACACACACAGATAAAGCTTTAATGATCAACACGAACTGAACTGAGCAGATAGGCTCAGGGTGTTTTTTTTCCAGACTAGAAGGCACTGTAAATTTTACAGCATGCCCATCATTTTGTCTTGCTTTTTTTTTCCCCTTTGTTTTTTTTTTAGCAGCACCACACCTCCCCTACCCTACCCCACCCCACCTGCCTTTTCTACTATCCCTGCCCCAAATCCACCAATACAGAGTGCTCAGAAAGATCTTCCTTGAACAATGGATTTGAAAGCAGCCTCCCAAACTCAGTGTAATCCTGAAAGGCGGGCCACTGAACCGAAGGACCAGGAAGAGCTCTGATAGAAAAGTCAGCTTTGGTTGAAACTGGTCAGCTGTCTTTCTAGTCAAACCTGTACCAATTTTGGGCAATGGCTTACAGCAAGTCACAGTGAGAAAACAGGTCTGTTATCCATATTTAAGGTGCTTTCAATAATTCTTTTACATTTGAAATGGAGACTTTTAATTCCACTTTCACCTTCACCTTTTCTGGACCTTTATTTCTCTGTATCCAAATTGTATTCTTCCCCTTCAAAATCCGCTTTTCCACTGCTGGAAGCTTGTGCCAATGCCTTGAGCTGGAAGTTCATTCTACATTTTAAGCCCTACAATTAGCATTGTTAATTAGCTTCACTAAGATGTGTCAAATTTTGATGGATACCAATCTAAATTTGATGCATGCCAATGGCAGCGATAGTATGTTTCAGAGATCAGACCATACGGCCGTGATTATATAAATAAGCAGACATCTCTCTCCTGGAGCTACTGTAAGGCTTTTTGCAGATGACAGCTTATATAGAACAATCAGAGTGGCAGATGACAGCTTATATAGAACAATCAGAGTGGGAAAGAACTTGGAAAATGGAATTTCATCCCCAACAACTAGATCAGAATATTCTATTCACAATACTATTCTTAAAGAAACCAATGCTGCAAAAAATATTTAGGCGTGATTATAGACAGTCATCTCAAATGGCAAAGAACATTACAATTTAGTATGTAAGAAAGCAAACAATATCTTAGATTTCCTATACAGGAATATCAACAACTGCCCCCAACGACTGCTACAAAACACTGGTTAGACCAGTACTGGAATATGGTTGCTCAGTCTAGGATCCTTACAATCTAAAGGACATTGACAACCTCGAAAAGATTCAGAAGAGAGCAGCACGGTTCGTAACAGGGAACCATATCAGAGAAAGGGAATACTAGGAAGCACATGAGGAAGTTAGAAAGGAAACTCTTAGAAGAGACAAGGCAGAGCTAAACTAATTGATATTCGCATGGAACAACTAGTACTGAATAAAAGTAGCACCAGGAGTGGCAGTCAATCTTATGCCATACCTGCATAAAATATTGACAGCCATTTACATTCATTTTATCCTAGTTCTGTAGGGCTGTGGAACTCGCTGCCAGATGCCATCAAGGCTGCCACAAATGAGATCTGCATATTGACTGATTTTTATATTTCAACTTCCCCAGATATTTTATGGTTACCTGGGCCTGAAGCTGGCCATTGCTTTTAACTTTTTGAATATTGTGTGTGACCCCTTGTTGCCAAATTTAGCTCCAAGGGCCAACAGGGAGTCGCACTTTTTTTTTTTAACATGCGCACTGGTGACCTACTTGTTTTTGAGTGAACCAGTCTTTTAGGAAGATCACTCTCATACACCAATCCAAAACAATTCGTTTGGGCCATGCATGAAATATGTGCACACAGGACGATTACTCTTAACTTTTTATCCATACTGAAAATGATTGAAGACCATATTCACAATGGGGTTACCAACAGCTGGTGCCCCAAAATCAGGTTATGGTACTTTGAATCTTCAAATTCTGATGAGAACAAAAAAATCCAGCATGACACATGTAAGCGTTTCCATTCCATTTTTTTTCTTTTTCAAGTATATACATACTGCCTGCTATCAATACTGATTGCATATTAATGCCCACAACACATTCCTTAAACTAGTAAGGGTGTAATTCTGAAGCTAGCTGAGTACAGGCCAGAGGGGAAGATCAATTAGAATAATAAGAACTCCATATATGCCTGCTCTCAAAATCCATGGAGCATTCACACCTAAACACAGTAAATAGCTCCATCAATTTATATTTATTTATGAAGGAAGAAGTTCAATGTCAATCTCAATGCTTATAAGGTAGCGGACAGAGAGCGAGCACAACTGACGCTATGCATACCCAACCCATTCACTGAGACTGTATTCAGGAATAAATGAGACTGAAACAGAACATCTCATTTCAAGTCCTTACTTCTCATATACAGCTTTCTAATCTGTAGTATATACACTGGGCAGCTGCACGGTGTCTGGTCATGTAAGTTTAGGTAAGAAAAATTCAGCAAGATGGGGAATATAATATTTTTCTACTTTTGGTTCCAACTACAAGTTTTTGCTTATTTCAATTAATAGTAAACTAAATACATGGACCAGACAAGAGAAAATATTCAATTAGAACAAAATGTGCTCCTGAGCAGTTTTAAAGAGCGTATTCATAACACATAAAAACAACAGGGGGGAACACCACACCCAGGAAAAAAAAAAGGTCTGTTAAGTTTAATGATAATTTTCTTAATGTCATCATTACAAGAACAGAATGCACTGCACATCAGACATGCACAGAATACGGCGGTTTTTTTGTTAGAAAATGAAAAATACAGAATTATGAACAGTGCAGAGTTAGGTCTGTAGGTTTTTGTGGGGGGTTTTTTTTTTTTACCTGTAGCTTCCTTTATTTCCATGTACTTAATTCCTCTTTTTCAAAACACAGAAACAACTTGACATAAAAATAATTCTGTGTTTGGAGTTTTAGATTAGTTAGCACAATAATGACACTGATGATCCATGTTTCATGCCAATCTAGGTCTTGTTCAGTGCTCAATTCAAAACTCAACCCAGATAACCAACTCACAATCCCCTACTAAACCTCACAACTAAATCAGCAAGTTCATGTTTGCTAAGTCCAGTCATTATGTTCTTTGTCTAAATTTTCAACACATTTCTGAAATGCCCTCTCATATACAAACTGTACCAAAAACTTCAATCTACAAAACATTATGTCCACTAAAAACACATTTATAAAAAAAATTCTACACCAAATCTGGAATACCATCACAGAAAAAACCCTAAAAGATCACTATTCCACACAGCTGCCGACACTGCAATTTTTCAAACCACATTATGCCTCATATCACAGACCTCAAAAATATAAAACACCTTGGATATTCACGCTTTTTTTGTTACCCTTAATACGCAAGAGCATCTTTTCCTTCTTTGAAACACCAAAGATGCACACACATGCTCACACACACCCTCTTCCAACCTGAAATACCAGTTTTCAATTGTTGTAGTTGAAGAATTATATTTAGCAACAATAAACCTCAGCAGATGATAAAAAGGCCAATTATGCAACCAGATCATCCCAATGAAAGGCCGTTGTATAACAGTAAATCCAGAAGAAAAACAATTTGAAATCCAGAAGAAAGAATCTGATAAACATATAAAACAAATCTTTCCCAGACATGAAGAGGAAGAAAAATGCAGACACTAAAAAAAAAACAACAAAAAAAAAACAGTAGTAAAAAGCATATTTCAGCATAAAACAAAATCCATATTATGTAACAACCACAAACAGAAAATATGTAGTTCATGATTTACTCATATACCAAGCTGAAAAATAAATCATTCTCAGAAAATGGCACCAGTCTTTCTTCATGACAGGACAAGAAAAAAAGAGGAAAACCCATCTACAGACAAAATTCACACAGTATACACATCATACATTTCCACCTGAAAAAGACCAACAATATCCACATGAAACTAGAATCATACTTCCCATTCTTGCAAACAGAAGCATGCCAGAAACACACACACACACATGCAGGTGGGGGGGGGGGGGGGGGGGGAACTCCCAAGTTATTGGACCAGGGTGATAGTATATTAAGTCAATAACAAATGGCAAAATGTAAATCCTTCAGCAAAAACAAACAGTACCTCAATATTTATGCAATATTATCAGAGGAGTCAACATCATACTAAAATATGCAAGCTTGATATGTTTCAGACCACAATGGATGTACAAGAACTGTGAATATCAATGTCAATGAACCTCACATACTGCAAACATTCAAAACTGGTTCCAGACTTGCACGCTTTCTCCAGTCCAAGTACCTTCCTCCACCCTGTCCTCCCATCCCATCCCCCCCCCCCCCCCCCCAAAAAAAAAAAAAAAAAAAACCTCTGCATTGCCTCACATATCTTTATCTCACCTGCTCTGGTGCCTGTGGCAAAGGAGAGATGGTAAACTGGCCAAGTAAGATTTGCATGAGCAACAGAGAAAATTCTGTCACGACTTCTTGGCTGTACCATTCTATCTGGTCAGTCTAGTACTCTTCTGAATAAGCCGCAAACTTCTGTGACAACTCTGCTTTTCCTGAGCTTGTGTCAAACTACCTGGTCAGTAAAGGCCAGTTCAATAAAGTCCCTTTGGGAACACATACACTGGGGGCATCTCTGTACTTTCATGCACTGAAGGTAAACCTTTTTATCCCTTCTTTTTTTTCCTTTTTTTTTTTTTTTTCTTTTCTATGGGGAAGAAAAGAGTTGGGGAGAGAGCACTGCAGATCTGTAAGGTAACATAAAAAGTCGTTCCACTCAAAACATCAGACAGAAACAGAAAACTACCGGTCTACACTTCCTCTCTATCCCCTGCGCTTTTTTTTTTTCACATAAACAGGCAACAACAAAAAAAGTTACTGAACAGTTTGTTTTCTGCCATATTTCCATTAGCAAAACAAACAACAAAACGGTGTTTCAACCCCAATTAATATTCACCTGTTGCTTCGTCAGGCTCAGTCACATGATGCAACATGAGTACTGGCGCGCATCGCTAAGCCAGGTCAATTCAATGCCGACACCTTTCACAGTTCTGGTAGTTTCAGACCACACTGACAGCCTAATTTCAAAAAAAGGGAGGTCTCTAGGATTTGTGGTGTACTGTCTGTTAAGTTGGTTGATTATGTGATGAATGTGGTGGGTTTATGTGTAAGGAGAACATGTTGAGTCTGAACTTTCTTTTCGCCTTTTTTCTTTGACGCTTAGTTTACGTCGGTATTCTTTATTATGTAAGACAGCAACATTCTGCAATCTATCTCTAGTAGTATTCATTTTTGATTTCGCTTTTTGTTTTCTTATTCTTTTAAATTTAAGGGGAGCAACTGAGTTTTTGCACAGGAATTTTCCCCATTGCCACTGAGCATGGCGGACAGAGAAAAATCCCCCGAGAGAGGGCGAGAAAAACCAGAACAATCATTCCTCTGAAGAGGAAGACAGTAACTATAGCAGGATGGATAAATCAGCGCAAAACTGGGAAAGAAGGTTTAACAAGGTGACTGCCATGCTTCCCTGGTTTGAAGAGAAACTTGGGTGCTGCCCACAAGGCAGAAAGTGACAAAGGGGAAGGCCGTGGCTGGAGGGGGGGGAAAAAAAAAAAAGCATTCACACGCCGACTCCCTTCAGCAGGACAGTAGTTCAGATTCATACAGGAATAGTCCCCAGAGTTCGCCTGCACTAAAAAGTGAAAGAGAAGAAGTTCTAGTTCCGAGGGAGAGCTGACTGATGAAGTTGCCATTTCAATTTGATCTAATGATGAAGACATGTGGTAAGATATTGAAAATGAGTTAGAGGAAAGGACGAACAGTAGAAACTGTTAGGTCTTCTTAGCTAAGATGGTAAATAAATGTTTCAAGAAAAGACATGACAGCAAAGTTAAAGAGAAGTCTGACAACCTTGAAAGACCTGAAAATTATGACAATTTACAAGTCCCCACTGTCAACCAACAAGTATTGGGAGTGGGGGTGGGGGGAGAATCCGGTCTCTGCTAGGAAAGTAGAACTGAAATTGGCTCAGACTCAAACCCTGCTAAAAGACTCCAGGGATCATCCGAACAGCCAAAGCACTTGAACACTATGGTACAAATGCATCAGCTAGGCAGCTAGAGATGAGAACATTATGTGTGACCATTTTTGATTACCCCCCACCATGTGGGCAGCCACACTCCAACTACGAGGGCTTTGGGGGACTGATAATGCTATGCAATGGGCTTGTCATGACTGAAAACAGTCCCTGCCTAACTATGCAGAGCATAACATTTTGATATAGCCTTGGTGTTCTTGCGTATGTCAATTGGTCTGACACAGCCTTAAGCCAAGGCATGCAGGATGATAATTTGAAACAGCTGAATAAACACATAACATAATTACCATTTTAAGATGGACACTCTTTAGACTGCTCTTACCCTGGTAACACTGCTACATGACAACTGACCTTAAAGATGCATATTACTCTGAGCCAATCCATCCAGATCATACAAAAAATTCCTGCCATGTGAATGGGATGTTCAGCTTGGGCAATCTGAAACTTTACCAAATGGCTCAGGCCTCGTCTTCATAAATTTACAAAGTAACTGAAAAACAGTTTTTGCCTCACTAAGGTGCAAGGAACACCTGTCATACATTTGGTACATGTGAATATGTAGCTGAAACACTGCGAGTACTGCGTTTCTCATGGGTTCATTATACATCCTGAAAAGTCAGTGTTAGAACCTAAACAAATCCCGTACTTGGGACTACAAACTGACTCCAAGCCAATTATGGTGACATTAACTGATGGCAGAACACAGGATCTTTGGCATGCACTACAGAGGAACTCAGGAAAGAAAATTCTTCTTCTGCGAATGCAGGCTGATACTCCTGTGGACACAACCTGTATAGACAGGCAAGTATAATCCCATCTGTCCATTAAGACAGCCATACTCCATCTTTGGGGAAGGTTCATGCTATGTGTAATGTGTTATCCAGACCAATGGCCAAACTAGCCTTCTCTTCCAATGGGATTCTACTGTGCGCAAGATGTTATGCATGCGTTCACACACAGAACCTCGGTTTATAGTCTCATTCGAAGGACTGTATGGGAAAAGGGGTCGGAACCAATGCTAACTCCGAGGGAAAATCCCCCTGTACCGAAACGACCTGGTGGAGATTCGAACCCGCAACCCTTAGATTACGAGTCCGGCGCTCTACGAACTGAACTATTCTGGCCCCCACAAGAAAATCCGACAACTAGACAGCTGGCTACAGTGATAGGGGAAAATCGCAGCTTCATTTCCAGCTGTCAAATTTGGACCACTGCCTCACCACAAATATGACAAATATGTGGATCAATGATAATGATGCATGCAATGAGGTTTCGTTAAAAAGAAAAAAATTCTGATCACCTTTGATGCCAGTTTGTCAGGCTGGGGCTGTGAGTGCAATGGGGTTCGCTCAGGGGGAGCATGGCTGCCTTAAGATGCCGAGTCACACATTTACCTACAACTGAAAGATTAATTTGCATTACAGAGATTCCAGCCAGAGTTGTGGGGTAAGCATGTACACATTCTGATGGATAGTACAACAGCTGTTGCATGCTTGAACCACATGGGTGCCAGTCATTCAAGACCACTGTAATAGCATCCCTCACACTATCTGGATTTGGTGTAGTGATAACATTGTTTTATCTGCAGCTCACATTACTGGTAAATGTGACACTGGAGCAGATGCAGAGTATCAGGATGCTAAACGGATGTTCGACAGCCGACATTGACCTGACATTGACCTCTCTGCTTCCCGGTTATACACCAGCTGCCCTGCTTGGCTGCTTTTAGCACAGGCGTGTGCAACAGATGCCTATTCTACAGCAAGGACTGGTTTTAAATTTTGTACATTTCCACCTTTCAACACACCATCACCCATGTGCTAAAAAAAAAAAACCCACTTAAAGACCAGTGCACAGGCATGACAGTGGTGCCTTGCTGACCACAGGTATGGCGGCCAGTGCCGATGTCCCTGTTGGTGAAAGAACCACTGCCACCGAGAGACAGGAAGCTGCTGACATCTTCAATCATCCCCACACAGAACGTCCCCTCAAGACGACCCTACGCCCGTTGGCAGGTCTAGTATCAGGCGACACTACCAACAGAAGGGTTTTCAAACCAAGCTGCAACTCTCATGATCAACTCCAGACCATCCACTCATGCGGCTTTATGACCTTTATATCCAGAAATGGAAAACCTTCTAACAAAATCTTTGGGGGGTGCTGTTGGGATTCTTTTTTTGAACCCTGGGTGGTGAGAACACCACAGTATTATGGACTGTGGTGTGTCTCTATTTGACACCAGGAGCACAGACACAATCAGCTGTGTCTTCCTGATGAGTCTGATCCAGCGGACGGAAGGCCTAGAGCAGGCAATACAAATAGATCTGCCTTCAGGAGGAATTACGATGGTTCCCTCATGCAGCTAGTGAAGAGTTTTCACATTTATAACATATTTTCTTAATTTTATGTTCCCATTTTCTTCATCTTCAACACTCCCCCCCCCACCTCAAGTTCAAATCTTTGCCAAGTCATTACTGTGATGACTGAGGGGTTGTTGGCCTGCGCTTGTTTCCCCCCCCCCCCCCCCCCCCCCCCCCACCCCCCCCCCCCCCCCCCCCCCTCCCCCCCACCCTGTTGCCCGCTTTAATTAAGATTGTTCGCCTTTGTATTCGTCTGACTTTATTCAAGTTAAAAGGCTGTGCCAGTCTTTAATAAAAGTTACTCTATGTTAGGTTTTCTTATGGGAGCAAGACTTACCCTACTTGTTTATTGCGTATTGTTTACAGTTTCCTGCCTCATTGTATTTTCAATTTCATTTCAATTAAGTCGTGGCTATTTGTATTTGTTTCTGTCCGTCTTTGTGTTTGTCTTTTGATCTCCCTTGCATCTTTGGGTGGATCCTCAGGCACAGGCTCAAAGACTGTCCCCAACATTTCATACTGTTTCCACAATGTCTTTAGTTTTTCAGCAACTTTTTTTCTCCCCCACACTTTGGTTTTGGTTTCATTTACTACACTTTGTTGGCTGCTTTGGGGGGTGCTATTGGATTCTTTTTTGAACCCTTGGTGGTGAGAAACACCACAGTATTATGGACTGTGGCGTGTCTCTACTTGACGCCAAGAGCACAGATACAATCAGCCCTGTCTCCGTGATGAGTCTGATCCAGCGGACAAAAGGCCTAGGAGCAGGCAATACAAACAGATCTGCCTTTGGGAGGAATTACGATGGTTTCCTCACGCAGCTAGTGAAGAGTTTTCACATTTATAACATGTTTTCTTAATTTATGTTCCCATTTTCTTCATCTTCAACACACACACCCCCACCCCCACACCCCCACCCCCCCCACCAAGTTCAAATCTTTTTTGCCAAATCATTACTGTGATGACTGAGGGGTTGTTGGCCTGCGCTTGTTTTTTCCCCCCACTATTAGTTTGTTCGCCTTTGTATTCGTCTGACTTTATTCAAGTTTTAAACGCTGTGCCAGTCTTGAATAAAAGTTACTGTTTTAGGTTTTCTTATGGGAGCAAGACTTACCCTACTTGCTTATTGTTTACTGTTCCATGCCTCATTGTATTTTCAATTTCAATAAAATCAGTTTATGTTCTCCATCAGCAGCAGATGTCTCAAATTTTCTAGCTTTTTTGTTCTCTGAGGGAGCCAGTTACAGCAGCATACACATGGCTAGAAGTGCTCTGTCAGCTTTTTTGTCATTGTATGAAGGAAAGATAGTGGGTTCTCACCCATTTATGCTGTATTGTTAAGGGGATTTTTTTTAATGCGACCAGCACTCCCAAAGTATCACTACACTTGGGAGTGGAGATACCGTTTTGGATTGCTTAGATTCTCTTCCAGAGAAGTCAAAAATGTCACTGAAAGATCTCTCTTAGAATGTGTATGTTGTTAGCTTTGACTGGGCAGAGAGGACGGCTTTACATTCGATCAAAGTACAAGATTTGAAATTTAGGGAATCAAAATGTCTGGGGGGGGTTTCCTGAAAAACGAAAGCAGTAAAGATTATGATTTCACACTGAACCTGCAGAAATTATAAGTTCAAAAAAGAACCCTAAGCCTTGTTTTAGTAAGCCATTTGAAGGAATATGTGAGAATCAAGGAAATGAGTCACAAATCAGCTGTTGTTCAGTTATGTCACACCGCATGTGCCCCAGTCAGAACGAACCCCCCTCACTGGATCAAGGTCTGCTGAGCAAGGCTGGAACACACACAAACACATACACCAGTCACAGCATGCATGCTGCCAGCTGCCCTGGGGCGACCTACTCTGGAGTTAGCCTCTCTCAGTGACGAAGGCAGCAGGCTGGTCCAGTGACCACACAGCCAATGAAATATCAAGAAATCGTTTGCTCCTGCTCAGTCCTAGTTTTTTTTTTCAAGCAGACGACAAACGAGCGCCCGCAATGATCAGTGAACAGGGCGGGCAGTTCTGCAAATGTGCGGGAGTCTGCCCGCGTTAAGACCCAATAATTGCGGGAAGGAACAGATTCTCGGGGGATTGTACCAATCCCGCGAACTAGTCTTACAGCAACAGACAAATAATAGTTATAAAATCAAACTAGCCTTATGGCAGGCAGGGGACAGCTAATTCTAACTACTATGAGACTGTTGCCAGGATGGGGGAAGGGGACGTGCCCACCCTTGCTTCAGTCTCATGTTGAGTTGAACAGACCCTCCCTTTTGGCTAGTAAAAGTCTCATGGGCACTCTAAATGTTGACCTGGCTTTCCAATACACGCCAATACTCTAGTCACATCACATCCCTTCCACTTACTAGCAACAATTTCAAAATCAATTCAAATTAAACATCCCACTCCTGCCTCAGGCTAGTCTAACTTTGTAATCACTACCCGCTACATTTCCAATTCAATACCAATGAATAGTTAACATAGTCAAAACTTGTGTCAACACAGTTGGCATGAACAACCACCATTAGCAAATCAAGTCATGACATTTATCGCTCACCTGATCATGGAGGCCAAGACAGAAGTAGCTCACACTGTGAGGGGAAGCTCAACATATCTCAAAAATAAATGTCATAAATAACACTTCTTTAAATACTTCTTCCTCACAGCTAACATTATCCAATCACCTCCAGTCATGGAATGTATGAAGCTCTGCCAAAAATCAACTCTCACACACACACACACACACACACACACCCACACACACCCCTCTTCCACTGGAAAACCTCAACAAGAGACAGCGCTCATCATAAAATCACACATATGGTGCACTTGGTCACATGGGCCTGCTCCACAGGCGGCAGAGGAGGACTAATCTCCGACTCGCTGATGCGAGACAGCAGCACGTCCATCGAAGGCTCGCTGCGGCTGGTCAGGTCGCGAGGCGAGCGGTCGCTGAGGAGTCGATGCTGACGCGATGGACAGCCATGTTGTCTGCGGAGAGGGTGGTGGGGTCGGCAGAGTGCTGCTGTGGCTGCGTGAGGTGAACTGCCGTCTCCTTCTTCAGCTGGATGCAGGGGGTGAGGGTGGGGTGGAGTGCACGGCGACACGCTGGAGGATCTCCGTGTATTTGTCTTGGGTGTCGGCATGAATTCCTGTGCCCCCATGACCTCCAACCCCTGTAACAACCCAGTACTTTGAAAAGAACATTAAAAAAAAAATTAAAAAAAATTTCCATGACTGGCTACATCTCCCTGACCAAGTACCCGATTTGCCCCCAAGTGACTAACAACGGTGCAGTATCTCCTCTGGTGGGTTGCCTGCAGATGGCCTGAGAACACCTCCCTGCGAGTTGCTGGTATGGAAATGTGCTAGGATGACTTGGTTGTGGAGAAGAATGCGTCCTACAGTAACGCAAAGAAAAGGACAGGAGAGATCACACACACACCATACACACACACACACTCATTCCCCCACTTAACTTTCATGTTGATGTAGACCAGCTGGGACAGCAGCAAGGGCCAGACAGGGCCAGGCGGAGGCGCAGGGCACAGGGTGCAGCATGACGGGCACGATGGTCGCTGCAGCAAGTCCGCCAGGCACAGCTCCCTTGTACACAGCTGAGACACGATGTAGCGCGGCGTCAGGCAGGCCACCACCACCTGTTAAAATGCAACAGAAATACAGTTACATTCTTTCCTAACACCTTTACAGACCGTGTCAACTCTTGGACCGAACCTGTTAAATGCAACAATAACTGTTAAAATTCTTTCTATTCGTAAAACCTATGCAAATGGACTGTGTACTTTTGGACCGAACCTGTTTAAACGCAACAAAAATAACGTTACATTCTTCGTACACTTGTACAGACTGAGTGAACTTTTGTAAAATGCAAGAAAGAAAAACTGTTACCAATTGCAGAAATCCTTGACTTCTAAATGAACCACGTACGGTCCGTTTGTTGTCCGTGTTTTGTACTCTTACACCTGATCAACACTGTCCGTCTGTGTCTGTCGTCTACCTGCCTGCCTGCCTGCCTCTCTCTCTAGTCTGACAAAAAACATATCAGCTAAAGAAGAATGAACTCAAATACTACATGTGAGAGCACAGCACCATCTTTTCTTGTAATTACCTGTAGTGCCCAACTCATTTACAAAACAGATCAGTACAGGGCTACACCTGGTACCCCCTGTTTGACTCCCGCCCACGCTTTGCATCTTACGTAATCAGAAAGTTTTAAGAGCTGTTAATGTGCTTCTTTTGAACTGGTAATGATAAGCATTATATACTGTAACCTTTACCCCTTCGTGAGGGACCGAGACCTACATATGGAAAAAATTCATTCATGACGACTCTCTCCTCAACAGTATGTAAAACTTCAGACCGGCTGAACAAGAACGACCTAGTAAGAAAAGACTGCCAAAAAAACAAATATGCAAGAGCCAGAATTCTAACAAAATTTCAACCTACTATTAAAGACGGTTTCATGCATGCACAGGCAGTTTTCCAACTCACCTAAGCTGAAGGATTTTCACTTTTTTTTTCTGATCACAGAAGTCACTTCAATCACCGCTTGTCTGGCTAGACATGATACAGCGCCAATACCTTTCCAACTTCATGGACTGACCTTGCAGTTGCGCAGGGACCTTCCTCGATCTTGGCGTTCAGGTGATCCCCTCCCCCCATCTGACCGCATCCATCCAGCAGGCATAGTCCGTGTCGCTCCAGGTGGTCAGCGCAGAGATTTCACCTGAATCTGAGCCTCCCCACTGATAGCTGAGGAACACCTGGGTACTGTCGCTGTTCACTCTCTGGAACATGTGTACATAACACCTGAGGTACAGGCTGTTCAGTCTTCTTAGACATCTTCTATACATAAACATCTGTCGTACGAGGCTCCAGCTCTCTTTAGAACATGTAGACATGACACCTGAGGTACACGGGCTGCTCAGTCTTTAGAACGTGTGTATCTAAAAGCACCTGAGGTATAGGCTTTTCATTCCCCAACTCTCCCCATCAAGAACTCAAACCTACAAACCCAAGTTATAATTACATTACCACATGCAGAGCATTGCAGCAGAAGACCTGAGAACAACAAGTTGGAAAGGTACGCCTCTGAATAGATGATTCTGATGAACCCTAATCGCCTAAGAAGGGAGACAATCCATGTCCGCATGCTGATCCGAGTACTTGTGTCTAATGACAAAGACCGATAAACCAAGGTCATATATGCCAACATGCATTTTACTGCACATAAAAGAAATTCCTGTCAAGTTGCAGAGACCCGACGAGGACCACGCTTTATTTCATACAGACAGCTGTGGGATAAGCGTAACTGCCAGCACACAGCCGAGTTCACTACAGCACAGTACAACTCAACCAACTCAAAAAACCCTCCACTCCCCTTTAGCTCGTCTATGACGTGTCCCAATGATCCTCTCGCTCCCTGCTGTGGAGGCTAAGATGCCAGCAGGTCATAGCCATGGCAGTGTTTGCGCGGTGGACTCACCCACCCCGTCCGTCACAGAGCCCCAGCCTGGGTTGAGCAATCCTCCTTCCAACCGGTCGATGCCGAGTAGCACTTGTATCCCTGCAACGATAATGAAGATTCGGAGACCATTTCAAAGCCTGACTGGATATTGCAAATAGTTAACAGACCACATCCTCAACAAGACACAACCAAACATCCTTAGGCTATTGTTTCCATCTTTTTGTTTTCTTACTTTTATTTTACCAAGTTTCTATCATACTCGTGTCAGTGGTTGCATCACTCCTTGCCAACTCTAAACACATGGTAATAAACCAATTCATGACTTGCCAAGTCATATCTTTCAAGAACTCAACTGCATAAATGCGCTCAATTACTGGTCTGGCTTTGATTTATCGATGATGCAATCGTCACTACATTGTCCTTGACACTGACCTCATAACTTGCCCTTACAGGTTACACGCACACCTCACGCAAAACTCCGTTCTTACCACTACTTACAACAAGACGAGTACTCAGACTCACCTCACAAGCATCACACAGACATCTCAGACTATAGATCTACCACACATCGTTATGTGAAGACTTGTTCCAGAGATGGTGCTAAAGGTCTTGCTTAACATGCATACCGTAGAACTTACTCGGAGACTTCAACCAGTCTTGCTTAACTCTGAACACCGCAGAAACTTAACTGGGCCGACTCCACCAAACAGTTGTGTCGTACACAGTCGTCTTACAGGTTTGCTAGATAGAGACCACACTTCAGAGACTTCCATGCAGATATTACCACAGAGAAAAACTCCAAACGACTGTGCTCAGAGGCTAATAACAGATGTAACAAGACCCTTAATCACTTTGATACCCAACAGGTGTAACACAGCGTACTTAAACACTCACCTAACAGGTCGTGAGAGCCACCTAGTCTGATTGGCGGCGACGTTGTTGAGGATTTGGCGGCCCTTCATCAACAGGCAGATCTTCAATGTTGCTCATGTTGCCATGGTCTCGGGTTGCAGCTTGGCATGGGGCGGACAGGAGACTTGAAACCCTGTCAAGACAGTTGGGTTTCAATGTGTGTGGCTGTAACAATGGCATCTGTCAGGCTGACGAGGGTTTCTAATTAGTGTCCAGCTTGAATGAAAGCTGTCCTGTCCATGTATGGTGGGTTTCTCTCAAAGGGAAGCTGGAATAAAGGATGCCCGTCATGATGTGTGGGTTTCTATCATGTGAAGCTGAATAAAGGCCTCCCTGCACCCCTGTCCTCATAATGTGTGGGTTCATCAAGCTGAAACTGGAAATACCGGCGGTCCCGCTAATGATGGTGGGTTTTTATCAAGGTGAAGCGGGAATAAAGCTGTCCCGTAATGTGTGGGTTTCATCAAGTGACCTGAAAAGGTGTCCCGTTGATGGTGGTTCTATCAATGTGGAAAAATGAATAAAGGCTGTACGTAACTGGTGGGGTTCTATCAAGGTGAAACTTGTGGAAATAAGGCTGCCTGTAATGATGGGGTTTTCTATACAATTGGGAAGTTGGATAAAGGATGTCCACCGTAATAGGTGGGTTTCTATCAATGTGAAGCTGGCATTAAATGCGTCCCGTAATGATTGGTGGGTTGCTATCAATGTGAAGCTGAATAAAGGCTTGTGTCCGAATGATGTGGGGCTTTCATAAGGTGAGATGGATAAAAGGCTGTCTGTCAATGATGGTGCGGTTTCTCTCCAATTGACGCTGGAATAAGGCCTGGTCCCTCATGATGGGGGTTTTCTTCAATTTGAAGGCTGGAATAAAGGCTGTCCCATATGATGGTGGGGGTTTATCAATGGAAGTGGACAAAAGGCATCCGGTCATAAGGTGGTCGTTTCTACAATGGGAAAGCTGGAATAAAGGGCTATCCTGTCATAATGCTTGGGTGGCATATCAATGTGAAGTGCGAAATAAAGGCTGTCCTGTCCTGATGGTTTTAGCCATGTGAAGCTGGAATAAAGGGATGTCAAGAATAATGGGGTTTTATCAATGGGGAAGCTGGAATAAGGGCTGGTCTTTCCATGGTGGATGGGTAGTTTCTATCAAGTGAAGCTGGACTAAGGCATCCTGTCACAACGTGTTGTTTCAATTAATGTGAAGAGGACGAATAATGGTATCCTGTGGACAGGGTTTGTTTCAAAGTAATGTGAAGCTTGGAATTAAGCTTTCCTGTACTAACAGGCTCCATTAATGTGAAGCTAAATTAAAGGCTATCCTGTCCCAACAGGTGTATCAGTAAGGTGAAGTGGAATAAAGGTCTATCCTCACAACATGTGGGTAATTCAGTTATTGCATGCAGGAATACCTGGCAATCGTCACGACAGTGTTGTTTCATTTCATAGCCAGCTGGACATAAAAGCTATCCTGTTATGACCGGGTTCACTGAAAGTGAAGCATGACTGTGCGAAAGCGATACAATTAGCATCTCCCTCTCACATCCCCCCCCCCCCCCCCCCCCACAATATTTTGTCAAACATGATGGTCAAGATAGGGACAAAAGTCACTGGTAAATGTGATTTGGGACAGAAGGGCCTAGAAAAAAAAAAATCTTGATCATGTTGAGCCAACAGTGCAAAGTTGTGAACTTCAAATCTCCCATAGACCACGATAATACTGTGATGACTTTCGCTCTGTTACCATTCATCATTGTTCCAGTTTAAGTACCTGTGTTAAAATAAACCCAACGATACAATTGAATGAAAATCTTCGATACTGCCACACTCAAATTGGCAAGGCCTGCATGCAATGAACATTTTTTTGTCGGGCTTACCCCCCTATGAGGACTTACTCAAATTTAACAAAATCATTGCTCTTTTACAGTAACAACCCGCGCTGCTCATTTCTCTCTCTTTTCCTCTACAGCCTTCAAACACCACACACCCACACATAACACACCCACAAACACAACACAACACGCATTATACCAAAGTATCAGTAGACAGTGGCGAGGAGGAAACCACTCTGATGATAAAGCGGCCGTTTTCACGCGAATATGATCGCAAATCCAACTGCAAATCATGCGGAAATATAAGCACAACAAAGATTTTACAACTCAACAACAGTGAAACAATTTTGGCATACATTACAGGCCATGCATAGAGTCCTTCTCGACTTCCCGTCTGCAGAGGCACCACAAGCACTCCTTCTAACTGGTTATGTGGGATCTGCGAAAAGTCTAAGGCCTTATCAAAACAAAGGTGACAACATCGACCTCAAAAACGAACTTCTTAACCGATGTTGCAGGGCTTTGAGCCGAGGTGACATTAACACAAATAGCAGTGATCGGGCTTGGGCTTCATAACTCGTTTTGGAAGCCGAGTTACAGCATTTTACATGTGTGGAAAAATCAAGCCCGCTGTATACAGCAAGCTCGTGTGCCAAACCAACAGAGTTGGTAGTGAGTCGAGTGTTGATCGGCAGATCATTAGGCAAGTGCTCACGTGCACACGAAAACTGCACGCACCAGCCGATAACAAAAACAAATCAGGTCAGATTGTGAAAAAAACAATTTGCATCAGCAAACCCCATCTCATATGGCTAGGATATCTCCTGAGTGATGGCTGTGTACACACACTGTTGGTAAAACCTGAAACCAGTTCACCACGAGAACAACGCCGTTGTGTTCTGGAGTTCTGAAAAAGGATCCCCGTTTCTCAGATCCCAAGATGTTAACAGTGATTTGTTTGTGTCCCATTCTTTATTTGTTAAAATCTCACTCCAGAGTTGACTTATTAATGTGACAAGAGCCTGGCATTTGCAATCATGGCGCGTACGTCACATAACTGAATTGTCTGGTTATCTTCACACAAGAC
>JADBJO010024699.1:0-5000 GCA_016801955.1 Conus betulinus
ATGTTGCTGTGGTTCATGTGCTAGTTCACATGCAAAAGAGCCAGCTGGGAACCTCCTGTGTTTGTTGTTTTTTTTCTAACCTATATTTCTTGTATTGTTTCTGCGTGTCCTGTGTCCTGCGTTTGTGGCTAGTAGCATCGGTGCTGTACGCATTCTCCGTTTTGGGGAAGTAAGGGCCTGTCCCTTAACCTCACCACAGAACAAGCGCTGCTGCCTTCTGTTCTTTAAAAAAAAAAAAAAAACGAGAGAAAAAAAAAAAAAGCTTCTGTTGGGAAATCAAATTCGTTGTCCCTGGACCCATTGTCCCTCGATCGGAAGCCAATCTTTTTAAACGGACAGGGAAAAAAAAAAAAAAGACTTGAAGCTTTCAAACCTCCCAAAATTCCCAGTCCTCCCTCTCCTCCCTATCGCCCTTCCAGGGAGAGAAGGCGGAAGTGGAAGAGGGAGGGGGTGGGTGTGGCAGGAGCTGGGGGAGGTGAGAACGGGTGGTGGCAGGGTGGGACAGGGGTGGAAGCGAACAACAAGGTGTTTGTCAGTGTGCACGTCTCCGCCTCGTTTTGCTCCCCCCCCCCCCCCCCCCCCGGCCTGTCCTCCGTTCGGGCTCAATTGACGGGCCTTGTTTGTTTTACTTTCTTCTTCTCTTTCGTTTCAATTTTTTTTCTTCCTTCTTTTCTTTCTTTCGTTTGCTAAGCCTTCGTTCTGTTCTGTTCTCTTTCCTTTTTTCTTCTCATGTGGTTCTTCTGGGTCTCACTACTTTCCTTTCTTTCTGTCCGTTTTCCTTTTTTTTTCTGTCTTTCTTCCTTCTAAGTCGTTTCTTTTCTTTCTTCTTTCTTCTTCTCTTTCTTCTTCTTCTTTTTTCTCCTCTCCCACTGTACGTCTTTCTTTCTTTACTTTCTTCTCATTCTGTTTTTTATATTTCTTTCTTCCTCCTTCTTCTTCTCCTCTCTCTTCTCTTTCCTCTTCCATCTTCCTGCTCCTTACTCCATCCCTCTCCCTTTCTCAGTCTTTAAGCCTACCTACCTACCTCTTTACCCTACCCACCCATCTGACTTCCCAGCTACCACCCCTACCTGTCTGCCTCTCAAATCCTCACCTACCTGTCTGGCCTCTCAAACCTCTACCTACCCATATCAATCCATCTATATCGCATGTCTATCCAGATATCTTCCCCCCCCCCCCCCCCTCTCTCTCCTCTCTCTCTCTCTCTCTCTCTCCCCTCCCCCTCTCGTCTCTCTCTCATCTCTATCTCCCCCCCTCTCTCTCCTCTACCCCCCCCCCTCTCTCTGTAGGCCTATCAGTCTTTCTTTTTCTCTCTCTGTAACTTACCATATACTCTCAGTATGTCTCTGGTCTGTCCGTCTGCTCTCTCTCTCCTCTCCCTTCTCTCTCTCTCTCTCTCTCCCTCTCTCTCTCTCTCTCTCCCTACTCTCTCTCTCTTCTCTCTCTCTCACTCTCTCTCTCCTCTCCTTTTTCGCTTCCTCTCTCTCCTCCCTCTCTCTCTCTCTCTCTCTAAAAACCCTCAGCCCTCCTCTCTCTCTCGCTCTCTTTCTCGCTCTCTCCCCTCCCCTCTCCTCCCTCTAACTCCTCCAAACAACCGTATCCCAGTACCCTATGACATCAGGTTGAAGACAAACATAACCACACCACCTCTCTTCCCGAACTGTCCACCGAGTGGTCTTCTGCCATATTCTGGTGTCCATAAACGCTCAGACGGGGTGGTTGAGGAAGGGGTGGGGGTGGAGGTGAAGGAGACGGGGGGAGAGGAGAGGTTCCTACGATCTCATAGGTCTTCTGTTCCAAAGCCTTCAACAGCAACTTCCTTCTCTCCTTGTCCTGGAACCTCTAACACCACATCCCCACCCCCCAGCCCCCCAAACCCCTCGCTCGCCCCCCCCCCCTCCCCCCCCCCCCCCCCCCCCCGGTCTTCCGCTGCAATATCCCGATCTGAAACCCGAACCCCATCTCCCTCTTCCATGTCTGAACAATGTAGCTCCCCCCCCCCCCCCCCCCCCCCCCCGCCCCCCCCCCCCCCCCCCCCCCCCCCCCCCCCCGCGCTTCTTGCTTTCTTCTATCTTAAAGCAATTTGATCATGTCATATCAACACCCTTCTCTCTGTGTCTAAACACCATCCCCCACCTACCCCCCCCCCCCCCATCCACCCCCACCCCTATGCAGCGGCACTATCCGTATCCTTCCTTATCCCTGCATGGATAATGCAGCCACCACACCAACACCACCCCCTCCCACCCCCACACCCCCAATCCATCCAACTTTTTTTTTCCAGACATTGCATCGTCCCCACCTCCATCCGCCCCCCTCTCTCTACCCACTGTCCCTCCTACCCCCCCCCCCCCCCCCTCCCTTACTCTACCCCCGAACACACACACATATAAACGAGCACGCGCGCACGCGCACGCAAGATCGTCCCCACCTCCATCCCGCCCCCTCTCAACCCTGTGTTCCCTCCAACCCCCCCCCCCTCCCCCCTACTCTCCCCGAACACGCATATAAAACGCGCACGCGCGCCCGCATACGCAAGATCGTCCCCACCTCCATCCCGCCCCCTCTCCAACCACTGTCCCTCCAACCCCCCCCCCCCCCCCCCCCCCCCCCCCCTACTCTTCCCGAACACACACACACACCCACACACACACACACACACCTCATACCCAAAACACACACACACATACACCCGCACGCACGCACGCAAGCACGCACGCACGCCCCCACTCACGCACCCCCCCACACCACACACACCACACCCACACACACCCACCACCCCACGCACCCCCGCACTAGTCACGCACGCACCTACGCACACGCGCACGCACCACACACACGCACACACACACACACACACACCATACACACACACACACACACACACACACACACACATGCACACGCACACACACACACACCATACAACAAAACACACACACACAACACACACGCCACGCACGCACGCACGCACGCACTACGCATTCACACACACACACACACACACACACACACACACACACACACACACACACACACACACACACACACACACACAACCTTTCCTTTAAGGCGAGGATCTCACTCCCAGGTGTCACACACGTTTGTAAGGCAAGACGTCTGAACACGCCCGCGAACCATCTAACACTGTCATCGAACACCTCAGCCATTCTGAGCTCTGTTTCAGACGGCGTCAAGCCTGCATTTCCTATGGCTTCATAAACTTTGGAAGTCTTTCGTCTTCGCCTTCGTCCTTGTTCTTGTTTTTTCTTTGTTCTTGTTCTTCTTCTCCTTTCTCTTCTTCTTATTTCTTCTCTTCTTTTCGAAAACAACTCGATTTTTTTCTTCTTTTGCTTCTCCTTCTTCTTCTTGTTTCCTATGGTTCCTTTCTAAAGTTCTTTTCTTCTTCAGTTCGATTCTTCTTCTCTTTCTTCTTCTTCTTCTTCTTCTTCTATCTTCTTTCTTCTTCTTCTCTCTTCTTCGATTTCTTCTTCCTCCTCCTCCTCTTCCTCCTTCTCCTCCTCTGTTTCCTTCTTTTCTTTTCTTTTCTGTTCTCTTCTTCTTCTGTCTTCTTCTTATTCTTTCTTTCTTCTTCTTCTTCTTCTTTTCTTTATCTTCTTTTTTTCTTTCTCTTTCTTTCTTCCTTCTCTTCTTTTCTTCTTCTTTCTTCGTTTCGTTCAGTTCTTCTTCTTCTTCTTCTTATTCTTCTTCTTCTTTCGGTCTTCTTCTTCTTCTTCTCTCTTTCTTCTTTCTTCTTCTTCTTGCTTCTTCAATCATCTGCTTCTGCTTCTCTTGTCTCTTCTCTCTTCTCTCCTTCTCTCCTTGCTCTTTTTGTTTCCTCCCTTAAAAAAAAAAAAAAAAAAAAACTTTCGGACCAATTTCTCTCAGTTCCTGCCTGCCTGTCTATTGGCTGGCCGCTGTGTGGGCGTTTGGGGGCGTGTTCAGTCCATGCATGTAGGATCTCTGGTTTTCTGATGAGATGTCTGTCCGTCCGTGTCACCTCTGTGTTTGTTTGTTTGCTTGCTTGTTTGTTTGTTTGCTTTAGTTTGTTTATATTCTGCTCTAGTCTCTAGTTCCTTCGATCAAATCCTTTCTCTCTTCAAACCAACGATTTTTTTTTTTTTTTTTTAAATAATTAGGGAAAGGAAGAAAAACTTTCTTTTCCTCTTCGCCTCTCCCCGAAACTTCTCGTACTAAAGTTTCACTTCCACCCACCCACCCCACCCACCCCCCACTCCCCCTCACCCTTCCCCTCCCCCTCTCCCTTCCTCCTTCCTTACTTCTGCCCCGACTTCCTTCCTCCACCCTCCCCCCCACCAACCACCCCCAACCCTCCATCCCCCTAGCACACACACACACATGAGAAGATCGATAATAGTTAGGTAATTGAAACGCCTGGTGAACTTTTAAAGACAGGTCAGATCGTGTTTTGTTTGCAACGCACGGGCACTAATTCCAGGCGTGTTTCCTTCCGGGTTTTTCCTTCATCATGCCCAACGTTTTTCTTCTGCATTTCCAGAGCGTGGTGCCGTTTGACTGTTATGGAACAGACATGCCAAGGCCCGTTTGGAGCATTCTGAGCTCCATACGATGTGTTTGCAAAGACACTCTTTTCTCTCTCTCCTCTCTCTCTCTCTCTCTCCCTCTCTCTCTTCTCTCACACACACACACACACACACACACACACACACATACACACACATACACACACACAGGCACGTGCACAGGCACTCACGCGCGCACCGCGCACACCGCACACACACACACACACACACACACACACACATACACCACCACCACCACACCACTCTCTCTCTCTCTCTCTCTCTCTCTCCTCTCTCTCTCTCTCTCTCCTCAAACTCTCTCTCTCTCACGCACGCACGCACGCCGCACGCACGCACGCACACACACACACACACACACACCCACACACACACACACACACACACACAACACAACACAACACACCCACGTGCGCGCGGGCACATGCAAATTACAGA
>JADBJO010024699.1:17500-24806 GCA_016801955.1 Conus betulinus
TATCGTTGGTTCTTCTCCTTTAAGAAATATATTTCCATTCGGAAAAGTTCTTAATGTCATTAAAGATAAATGGCAAAGAAGTTGTTACGCAAGATTCAGGTTACGAACGGTAGGTTTCAATGCAAACAAAAGATGGTTTGAGTGTGGAACATCCACAGAATCACCATGCCCTTCATGTGGATATACTATTGATAATGAAAAAAGCACTTTATTTCAATGTACTGCATACAGTGATGTGCGTGCAAAATGTTCCTTTCTTACTTTGGATGTTTGTGAAAGACAAAATGTTGCTTCTTTGTTATCGTCTGATGACGACTGTATGATCAGGTCAGTCGCTAAATTCATTACAGAAGCAATGAAAATAAGACAAAAGCATTTATAATATTGTATAAAAAAAAAAGGAAAGAAACTTGCTGCTATCGTAATGCTAAAAGGGTACTCGTGTCTGAGAGGATATTCGAAGATTCGTGTCTTCGTGTTTTTTTTTTTTCTTTATGTTTTTGCTTGTTTTGATTTGATTGATTATTGGGAATAACTGTGTAATATTGCTTGTAGTGTAAGGAAGAGGAATGTGTTATTACCGACAGACTGACAGACAGACATATACGTAGACAGAAATCAGAGACAGCACAGACTTGGCACAGAATTTTCAGGCCCCATTAACAATGTCAGGTGGCCCCGGAATGCGAGAACAAAGCAATGTTGTAACTGTTGGAGGACCTGAGACCTCAAACGTCCATCTTTCTGATGTTGTTCAGCCAGTCTGCTTGTCCCCCCCCCCGCCCCCCCCCCCTCCCCCTGCACCCAACACAGCCAGGTCCTCTGATGGTTAGGTAACTTGCCTCTCCATCCATCATCGACTTCGGCGGTGGTGGTGTCCCCCAGCAGTTTTTTTTTTTTTTTCTTTTTTCTTTTTTTTTTTTTTTTTTTTGCGGTGCCACTTTCATGGGCTGACAGGGCTGTGGCTGACTGTACCATGTAACCGCTACCCCCTGACCCGTCCTTGAACCCGGCGGTCATGACTTCTCTCCTGCGTTCATTTCCATTTCCAAAGACTACGCCATTAACACCCCCCCCTCCCCTCCTCCTCCTCCTCCTCCTCCTCCTCTCCTCTCCTCTCTCCTCTCCTCTCCTCTCCTCTCTCCTCTCTCTCTCTCTCTCTCTCTCTCTCTCTCTCTTTGTGACTAGGGTGGAAACTAAAGCAATCTCCCTCTCCCCAATCCCACCCGTCCTGAAATAATACTATTCAAGTAAAACTCTCTCTCTCTCTCTGTGTGTGTGTGTGTGTGTGTGTGGTGTGTGGTGTGTGTGTGTGTGTTGTGTGTGTGTGTGTGTGTGTGTGTGTGTGACTAGGGTGGAAACTAAAGCAATGTCCCCTCTCCCCAATCACACCCCATCCTGAAATAATACTATTCAAGTAAAATACAGAGTCTCTCTCTCTCTCTCTCTCCTCTCTCTCTCTCTCTCTCTCTCTCTCTCTCTCTCTCTCTCTCTCTCTCTCTCACCACCCCCACACACGTACCCCACACTTCATCTCGCAGAAGTGAAATACCAATCGCAAAGGCTGTGTTTTACTTTTTCTTAAAGTGTGTGTTTAAGTGGTATGTGTGTACATTTAAGCGCGTTGGTTTCAGCCATAAATATGGTCGCTCTCAATGTGCAATGTACGGAACTATACTTTACAGTTACTGTTCTAATAAGATGTACGGTATACAGTGTTGAACTGTGGTATTCAAACGGTATTCCAAAAAAATAAACAAACAAAACAAACAAACAAACACAAAAAAACCATCCAAACTAAAATCCTCAGTATCAGAGAACAACCATCAATAATGATCGTGAACTCTACCACACTACGGGCCTGTCGTCTGGAGGGAAGCCTTGAACTGCAGATGTCACGAAGGTCTATGGGGCAAGACCATGAGACAGGAGACCTTTGACAACAATTTGAAATAAAGTTCCCAGCAGCACTCTTCGCAGAGACGACGAACGACGCTGGATCTATATATCAACCTCGGGGACGTCTTCTGTACAACTGTGGGAGTACATACACCGACGCGTTCTCTTCTTCCCTGTTCCCTTTCAGCGTCTATCTTGACAATGAGGTGCAGGGCACCGTCAGGAAGTCAGCGCTGCCCAGCTGAACGGACAAACGCTACAGGGAGGGAGTGGACCACCTGGAGCATCCTGGCTCCATTCCGAGCAAGGAAAGCAGCTCGACAAAGCCGATCGCGTCAAGGCTGGCCCTGGCTGGCTGTCTGGCTGTGTCTGCCATTTCAGAGACAGATGCCAGAGCTGTTGACAGCGCATCTCAAGCGTAAAACCTTGGCGTTTTGAGAGAAGGAGAAAAATATAATCCGCTTTGGATGGATTCTCCGCATCTCATATCAGGAACCATTTTAAAGAAACGACTATGACAGGCTGCAAAGACCTGCGCCCACAGACAACAACCTCTCGTCACAGTTTATCACGTGCAATGAGTTTGTCTGTGAACACATGTCTCGCCATGACTCCCTGAGGTGGACATGTATCACATCAGGACTCCCTGTCCAAAAACCATTCTGCAGAGTGCAGTGAAGGCTGGACATGTATCTGGCAATGATTCCCTGTGCTTTACCATTCTACTGGGTACAGGAAAGGTGGATATGTATTTCACTATGAATCCTGTCCAAGATTATTCTACAGGGTACAGTGGAGGGTGGACAGGCGTCTCACCAAGACTCACCGTCCAAGACCGTTCTACAGGAATCAGTCGAGGGCGAACACGTATCTCAGCAAAACTCGCCGTCTACAGATTACAGTGGACGGGAGAGTTCTCAAGGGCAGATCGAGGAAGAGTGGATGGAGAATATGACCAAAAAAAAAAAAACCGGACTGATCAGAAGAATACCTCTGTTGTGTTGCCCATGATGAGGACAAAGGTGCTGAGGAGATCCATCACCACTCCAGCATCCTTCCCAAAGACTCACTGCTATGCCACAACAACAACCGCAATAACCACCACCACCACCACCACACCACCCACACCCACACCACCACCACCACAACACCACCACCACCAACAACAACAGCAACAAAAGCAATAATAATAATAATAATTATATAATTATAACTTATATAATTGTTCAGCATTATATATATATATATATATATATACACACACACACACACACACATACATACAAGTACTTCATTATATCCCGTCGCTCTGCCATTTATACTGCTTTATTGCATTCCAACTGGACAACATTTGACAGTGATGTGCTGTATTCCATTTCATCGAATTTACAATGTGCTATTGCACTGCACTGCGCAGCATTTTGAGGAATAACATTATATTCCATTCTGCTCCATTTTACAGTGTTGTGTCAATTCCACCTGTACAGCATTTTACAGACTTCATGTTAATTTCCACTACAGAGTATTTTCAAAGTCTTGTATTCCATCACACTGTGCTTCATTGCGCTTTAGTGTATATCGTTCCACACCATTTCTTGTTGTTCTACTGTATTCCGTTCCGCCATATTCTATACGGTTTTATCATATTCTTTCACTCGGAACTCACGTAAATTAATGTAATACATTGTGATGGCTTGTGTTCTAACTGTTTGGAACAGTTTTGGTACTGAATAATCTTAGATTAAAAAAAAATATATATATATAATATATATATATATATATATATATATATCCATGGACTATAGTTTTTAACTTCTAGCAAGACATTTTTTTTTCGCGGTAATGTGTTGCATGGTGTGGTGTTGTAGTATTGTGATATGAGGTGCTGTTTTGTGTAGCGTCGTATTGAAATGTGCTGTAAATTTGTGTCACGGCCCACTGCGTATTGTGGTGGTGCTTGCCTGAGATTTGTATTTCTATATTGTCACCACACCACCACCCTCTCTCTCTCTCTCTCTCTCTTCCCTCTCTCTCCCTCTCTCTCCCCGTCCTCTCTCATCTCGCACTCGCCTCTCTCTCCACCTTCTCCTCTCCTCTCTCTCTCTCTCTCTCCCCGTCCGTCTCCTCCTGTCTCTCTCCTCCCTCTCTCTCTCTCCGCTCTCTCTCTCTCACTTCTCTCTCTCTCCTCCCCGTCTGAACTCTCTCCCCTCTTAAATCCTCTCTCTCTCTCTCTCTCTCTCTCTCTCTCCTCTCTCATCCTCGCTCTCTCCCTTCTCTCTCTCTCTCCGCTCTCTCAGGTCTCTTCCTTGGAACTCGATCCCACCCATGTACCAACTAATGCAGGAGCAAAGTACACAGATCACTCACACTACACCTGTGGAGCGTTGGCGTGGAGCGAGAACCCCTGGCCTCCAGTCTCTCAGGCACTCAGCGTGTGGAGCGACGTGACGTCAGCACCCTCTTGACCCACATAACAAAATAGGTCAGCAGGCACTCGCTCAGACGAATCATGACGTGACCGGCCCCACCGTGACAGAGCGCAGCGGGAAAGCAGAAAGCCAGTAAAGAGGGCAGGTAACTCCCAATACCCAGCCTTTTCCAAGACACCCGCTGGGGTTGTCCTGATGGCCCAGTGGTACAGCACTGCCGCTTTGCCGTCAGAGGTTGCGAGGTCGAATCGCGCTGACGCTCAGCCATAGACATGGACGTTTTATGCTGCCCGTTGTATTGTGTTGTTGTTCTGGGGGTGTAGTCCACTTCTGTCTCTCATCTCACTGTCATTATTATTATTATCATTACTATTATTATTATTATTATTATTATTATTATTAGCATTATTATTATTAGCATTATTATTACTCTGAATACTTATATAGCGCCTATCCTCGGCTAGAGACCAAGCTCTATGCGCTTTACAATCCACACTCGGTTACACAACGGGCTGTCTATCTGGGAAGTGCCGACTGAAGAGCTGCCAGCTGGCGCTTCATTCAGTCGTTTCCCGTGTCCATCCAGTCAGAATCGTTCAATGTCGTTCACACAATCAATTTCATGACTTTCTTCCTTCTTTCCCTTTCTCACGCAGGATGGCATGCTATGTGTAACGTGTCATCCATACCAACGGCCAAACTGGCCCTTCTCCTCCGAAAGTTGGTGATGGGATCTGACGTGTGTGCAGATGTTATGCGTGCGTTCACACACAGAACCTCGGTTCATAGTCTCATTCGAAGGACTGTAAGGGAAATGGAGTCAGAACCAATGTAAACTCCGAGGGGAAATCCCCTGTTACGGCCTGGCGGAGATTCGAACCCGCAACCCCAGGATCACCAAGATTGCGAGTTCGGCGCTCTACCACTGAGCTATTCAGGCCCCCATCCTGCCTCACTCGTTTGTCTCGCTGCCCTTCTGCCCCACGTGATTACAACATTTATCAATAAGTCTGCTGGTCATTGTAGATTACATTAAAGCGTTGCCATGTGTCAGTATGAATGACGTGTTGAAATAATGTGCGCATAACAAGGACAGATAGTAAGACTACGCTTTGGCCTAAATTCTTCATCCTGCCGTTATTAAAGATCAAATAAATCAGTCAGCCACTACATATAACCTTTTTTTTTTTTTTTTGTCGAATCCCAACTTACCTGTCACGACTGTGGGTTCCGTGGTGGCCAGTTTGAATCTCCAAAACTACATCATTTGTGGTCTTCCCCAACACGCTGTCACACTGCTACAACGGGGCTTTCAACTTTTGTTGCCCCCTCTCACGTTACGGCTGGGGTAAAATGCGTCGTTTACCGCGCAGGGGGGCGACGACGCGTGTGGGCACTACACACAGTCTGTTCCATTGGTCATTTGCAGGGAGGGAAACCGTCAAAAAGCTCTCCATGGTCTTTCAAGATGTTCCAGACCGATTGTACTCCAGTGGATTCCATCCTACTGTGGAATCATGGGAACGAGAAGAGCTCTCTCTCGCTCTCTCTCGTCCTCTCTCACTCTCTCTCTCTCTCCCTCCTCCCTCCCTCTCTCAGGCAGGCAGCAATCATAGCAATATGGACCAGTTCAGCCACCCGGTTGACCGACAGAGAGGCCAAAACTATCATCCAGAACCCGATACCAAAATCAGCGGGAAAGAAGGCTGAGTGCAGATAGTGGTGGTGCTGATCCAATCCATCAGCTCCAGAGATACCAGCAAACAGTCCCTTCTTCTGACTGAGAACTGGCCACTGCTGAGCCAGCTCAGCCGAATTCAGATTGCCCACACAGACAAATGCCCGTGCAGCACTGGATCTCAGAACCCAGAATACATCCTCCAACGCTGTCCAGCCTATGATGTTCTACGGCGTCAAACCAGGTGAGAGGGTGCAGAACTGCAGATGCAGCTTTGGGGCAGCCGTCAAGACCTCGAGAAGACTGTGGGATTCACCATGGCGACAGGAGTGACGATCCGGACGCAACCAAACAAACAAACAAAAATCGACCGCAGCAGAAGGTTGCAGGGACAACGTATCATAGCAAAGTGTCTGTCCTAAGCCACCGAGAACAGTGAACTGCTGTTTGCCTGATGTCCTGGACGAAAGCGTGTTTTCTGGAAATGGTGTGCAAAGGCTGAAACTGGAGCTTGAATTAGTAGCAGGCTGGTAGTGGCTTTGCCATTAATATCACACTTTTTTTTGAAAAGCCGCAGAAAATTAAACTACTGCTGCTGCGCGCTGCTGCTGCTGAGCTACAAATACGTGTTGATACTATCACTACTACTACTGATATATTGCACTAATACTACTCACTACCACTACCACTAACAACCACCACCAACACACACGCTACTACTACTATACTACTACTACTACTACTGGTACTACTACTACCACCACCTACTAGTACTACTAATACCACCACTACAACTACTAACTGGTCTGCTGTTTACTGCTGCTGCTACTACTACTACTACCCACTACCAACCACTCCAACTGCTACTCTATGCTACTACCACCAACCACCACTACTACTACCAGCCATACCCAGGATCTAACTTTCTTCTAAACCACTAACAAACTTCAAACTAACCACTGCTACTAGACTTTCTAGCTGTACCCGATCTGGTTCAGAGCATACCTGGTCCCCTCCGCCCCCCCCCGCCCCCCTCCCCCTATGCAGCTGGTGGTGGAAACCCCCCCCCCGCGGCCACCAGTAAGGTCTCCTCTTGTGTATGTACTAACAGGATCAGCTCCCCGGGCCTCCCACCTCCACCCTCCCCTCCCTCCCCCCCATTCACCCCCACCCCCCACCCCATTCCCCCACGTCCTACGGCGGAACCTTTGTCACCAGCCTTTGTCCACACAGACAAAACCACCCGTAAATGTAACTGGTCCTGCAATGCTAGAACGCAAAAAAAAAACAAGTCGTGAAA
>JADBJO010024700.1:0-24805 GCA_016801955.1 Conus betulinus
GGTACTGATTTATCTGGAAACACACACACACACACACACAAACACAAACACACACACACACACACACACACACACTCACACACACACATACACTCGTAATCTTGACGCGGAAATAATGTTTCCAAATCATTGCCACTGTTGTTCACGCTGTTCAGACGTCGGACAGCGAGTCAAGAAAAAGACAACATTAATTACCAGCCTTATCAGTTTGCAAACAATGAAAAGAATAATTACGGCCCCCATTAATTACTTCCGGCTTCCGACAGTCTGCACCCTTTCCTCAGAGTTTGTTGCTACAGCCGATATAATTGGCACACGCCGTACATCAGTGCACGTGCATACGAGTCATAATTAACTGTTTTCAAGAGTCAATCAACGTTGACTGTTTTCCTGAGACATCCTTAAAAAGTTTTGGGCTGTGATGGCCGTTAATCCCCAAACATTCTTCTTCGACTGAAAAGCAAGAAACGGAGAAACATTTTTGAGCAATAATAATATCGGTGTTTGGTGAAACGATATTCTAACGTGAAAGAAGTAATAACAAGTTTCCATCAGAGCGCGCCAGCACCTTAACACAGGGGAGTGGGGTGGGTGGGGTGAGGGCTGGAAATCCCCTCCAGTTTGTGTGATGGGCGCCGGCGCCAGCGAGTTGGGAACGCGCAACCTTCGACTGCGAATTGAAGGACAGCCAGATGTTCTTGATCAACAGTTCATAATTCAGACTCATTTGGTACATGTAGTACGTTTTGTATGTTTTGTTTGTTCTGTTTTTCTCTTGACTCTTTCTAGTTTGTTTGTTTGTTTGTTTAGTTCTGTTTTTGCTGTTGTAATTTTCAAAGACGTGTTGATTAGTGAACACACACACACACACACACACACACACACACACACACACACACACACACACACACTGTGCAACACAAGGTGTGTGTGTGTGTGAGGGGGGGGGGGCAGAGAGAGAGAGAGAGACAAGGTGTGTGTGTGTGTATGTGGGGGGGGGGGGGAGAGAGAGAGAGAGAGAGAGAGAGAGAGAGAGAGAGAGAGACTTGCTTATAAACTGCTCTCAATGATAAGGACTATGTGTTGTCATCTCTTGTCTTCTTCATATATTTTCCGATTTACCAAAGAGTGTGTGTGTGTGCCTCTGTGTGTGTGTGTGTGTGTGTGTGTGTGTGTGTGTGTGTGTGTGTGTGTGTGTGTGTGTGTGTGTGTGTGTGTGTGTGTGTGTGCGCGTGTGTGTGTGTTCACGTGCATGTAAGACGAACTGCTCCCCTCCCCTCCTTATTTTCTCAAATTCTGCGTTTTTCACTGTCTGCAACAGTAGTAGCGGTAGTCGTGTGTGTGTGTGTGTGTGTGTGTGTGTGTGTGTGTGTGTGTGTGTGTGTGTGTGTGTGTGTGTGTGTGTGTGTGTGTGTGTGTGTGTGTGTGTGTGTGTGTGTGTGTGTGTGTGTGTGTGTGTGTGTGTGTGTGTGTGTGTGTGCGAGCGTGCGCGCGCGCGTGTGTGTGCGGGTTGAAGGGGGGCGCTGAATGGGGGAGGATGGGGAGGGGGGAATGGATGAGGACAAGCCGTGATTGGGTGTGATTTACGAAAGTATCTTTTCAATCATTTGTCCTCATTACTTTCTTCACTGCTACGCATATGTGGTTTCTTTTTACCTTACCTAACCCTAACCCCATTTTTTTTTCTTTCTTTATTTTTCCCTTTTCTTTTCTTTTGGTCTTTTTGTAAAGGTAGGAAAAGTGGGGAAGCTGTCTGCACAGCACGAGGAGGAACAGTAGAAGTCTGTGGACACAGTGCGCCACACCCACACCCACACCAGCTCGTTGGTTTACAACTTCTTTCATTTCAAACCAAACCCAAAGCAACCTGTGAGACACACAACAATGATCATCATCAGAAACACGAGGCATTGTGAAAAATGCACATACTGACAAGCTATATCCTGCAACATTATGAATAGTTTTAATAAAGCATATTTAACCAAGGATCAACGCAGCGAAGAGTACAGGCATCAAGACATCAATCATCACTCAGATCAGCTAAGATGGATACCGAGAGTTCATTATGAAAGTGTAACATTACGCATTTAAAGATGGGTCTTGGTAATCAAGAATAATATTTGAATGTCGCCCCCTACAAAACATAGACATTATACAAATTAAGGTTCAATGATTTACTTATCTGTCTGTCTGTCTGTCTGTCTGTCTGTCTGTCTGTCTCTCTCTCTCTCTCTCTCTCTCTCTCTCTCTCTCTCTCTATATATATATATATATATATATATATATATTGTACCTTGACCCCATGCAGCTGTTTACCAGCGAAAATTTGTTGAAAAATGTCAGTCTAAAGACTTGTCTTTTACCGTCTCCGGTTGTGTACTACAGTTCATTTTACAAGGAGCGGTGCACAGACACTGTCCATGCAACATGCTAGCCATCATCAAGATTGAGATGCAAACAAAATCACCATGAAAAGAAAACACGGAAAAATGGCTCGAGGTTGCGAACGGCAGGAGTTATGACCAGTCCAAAAATAGAGGACAATAAAAAAGTGAAGCGATGGGCAGTGTTACCAATGAACATACATATATAAATCAAGCAAAAAGACCTCCTAGTCGCAAGTGCAGGTGTCACAGACAGTCAAAAAAGCATGGTTCATGTTAAGAATGTCATTAAGTCAGAAAAAAAAGGCCACGCCGTTCCGAACAGCAGGAGAGTGAACAGTCACAACGAAATAAACGAACATATAATCTTCAATAGTCGGTATCTATCGTGCCTACAAGACATCACTTGGGCCATGCAGTAATTACACAACTGCATGACAGGGGAGAGGGGGGGGGGGGGGGGGGGGGGGGGGGGAGAAAGAATCCTGCATGCAAAGCACAGATCCTACGTAGTATCTGACTGTCTTGCCGCCAATGGGCATAAGCCGCCAATCAACAAATCTCTTCTCTCTTTGCTAAGCAGACCACCACACTTACCTCACGACAGAGCGTGCTATACACCACGTCTCCTCACGTTCTGACCGTTTATGTCTCGGGCCAACGAGGCATGGATGTTGTCTTCAGCCCTGCAACGGTGAAAAGACATTCAACAAGTTAACAACGCTCACAAACTAACCGATGCGGCAAAGTGGATACACAAAACTGGATCACTTGCTTACTCTGCAAGGAATTTTTTTAAAGAAAAGGCTATGTTGTGCTTTACTGAGTAATGAAAAGCGTATGATGCTGTCGAAAGAATGTATTTAGGCCGAATTTTGTTGACTGTGAGAATCAACGGAGACATTTTACAAATAAAACTAAGTATCATGTGTGATAGAAAACGATGAATATCCTCTGCTATTTTCCCCAATCAAGTTGTGAAGTCAGGTAAAATTTTACATTTACAGTTTGATTTATTTTCATATTATCTCAAACTTTCTTAAAACAAAATGTGATTGCAATAACAACTGTTGCGAAAGAAGCAAAGAAAGTGGAAATGCTGGGTTCTAATGTTGAATGCTTGTAAGACTCTTTCTGTTTTTGTGAGCTGATGACACTGTATCTCTTTTTCTCCAAGACAGATAGGCCATAAACATGATCTGAGGCAGTTAAACAATGTTTTTGATTTTTTGGTCTAAAATTTAGCTCACAGAAATGAAAAATGATCATCTTTTAAGGGAAATTGTATAAATTCAAAATATGTCAATACCACACACACACACCACACACACAACACACACACACACACACACACACACACACACACACACACACCACACACGCTCGCGCGCACGCATAACAAACACACACACACACACACACACACACACACACACACAACACACACACACACACACCACACACACACATCATCATCATCATCATCATCATCATCATCATCATCATCATCATCAACACCATCATCATCATATTTTCATCATATTCATCATCAAAATGAACACTGACACCCGACCTCTTAGATAAACACAAAACCTATTTCTCAAACTAACAACTTTTCTCTCGCAATACGTAACGGAAAAGTGAAAGGAAGAAATGCCAAGTGAGGGACCAAACTAAAAATGAACACTGGCCACCACAGACTGTGATCCTCATAAGCCAGCCGCTTCAGACAGAACATCAGCAAACCAATCCATCTTTCTTAAGTTCTACCGCCTTCGTTCCCTGCAAAGTAACTTGAGTGAAGTCGGCTGATTGAAAACTGAAGGCTAGGCAGGCTTAGCTGGGGTGGAGGAAAGTCTAGGGGACAGGCTAGGCAGGCTTAGCTGGGATGGAGGAAAGTCTAGGGGACAGCCGGAAAGGTGTGAATTACATTCGTGTGTGATGCAAGCTCGGGGACTCTTTGATTGAAAGACGAAAGGATGACTTGATGATTAGAGGGGAAAAAAAACCCAGAGAATTGGTAGAAGACCTGGAGCAGGAACTAGTGGGAGGGGTAGTGGGAAGGGAGGAGGCCGATGAGGAATTAGAGAGGTGATGCACACACATACGCAGAGGGACAGAATGTCAACACACCATTTATCTTTGCTGTTTTTTTTTTTTTAATTCATGATGAGTCTTTTTTATAGTCCACATCATTGACTTTCCTATCGACAGTCGCTTGAGAGAGTGATGTTTTGTGCAGTTTGTCTCTGTTCTTTTGTTATAACTGAAGAAGACACTCGTTGAAAATATACTATATTTGTACATTGCCTGTTTCAGTCTTCTTGCTATCTTTTTGATTGCACAACACGTTCGTGATGTCCTAATTGATGGTGGGCACATTTCATTCTCCTTTTTATTTACATTTCTGCCTTTCTTTTCTCAGACTTAGTTTCTACTTCCCTTCTCCAGTCTCTTAGCTGTGTTTCTCTTCTGCACAAACATCAAGCCATCTTCCATAGCTCAATCGATGCACTTACGACCGGTTTTATTCCCGTGTAATTTAGACGAGTGCTTTCCCATTCAGATCCTTTTGACTGAGACCAACTGGAGTTTGGGGAAAATTAGATTTAAGCTCATCTCCACCCACATTCAAACACTCTGTGCTAGTCTCCATCAGGAGTGACCTACTTTATGTGTTACAGACAACACAAAGGATTTCTCTGTTCTAAAACCAATATTTTTCTCTGTGAAAAGCTAAATTTAAGCTGATGTCCACCCACATCCACGTGCTAAATGCCAACCTCCATCATGTGCAGCATAGCTTCTTCGTTACAGACGACACACTCAAAAACACGCGCTTATCCCCGTGTCTGTTTCATGTTGCAAAATCGTGGCTAGAAATGTAAAGGCATCACATGCCATTAAAAAGAGAACACAGTCCAGACTTCAACTTTTCCCACTGCCGTTCGGAAGCTTCTGTTTCTGACGACATCTATCACTTTAGGCCATACCACTGCACTGGGATTTCCAGCCGCCACCCCATCTCCTCCTTGTGTTGCAACTCGTGATGTGACTCCATCTTTCTTCTGCTGTCAGCCATTTGACAAACAAATTGTTTTTATGCGTGCTATATGTCTTTTATTTGTGTTGTCTGAAAAGACGTGTGATAAGGAAAATCATCATTTTGTGAATTGAAAAGGGGGATGCTTTGCATTGATTTTTGTGCGTTCGCCTTTTTACGTTTTTCAGTAATGCGTAGTAGCAGTCTTCTGCGCGGCAAAAGAAATGCTAACATGAAAGAGAGAATCTCATCTTTCCACCTAACATGGAGTTTTTTAGCCGGAAAGAGAAATAGAAAGAGAGACACAAGTAGAGTAATAAACAGAGAGAGAGAGAGAGAGAGGGGGGGGGGGGGCAGGAGAGATGTGGAGGATGGTTGATTGCATGAAAAGACGCAACTAACTCTCTCTCTCTCTCTCTCTCTCTCTCTCCGCTCTCTCTCTTCTCTCTCTCTCTCTCTCTCTCTCTCTCTCGTCTCTCTCTCTCTCTCTCTCTCTCTCTCTCTCCATCCATCCATCCATCCATCCAATGAAGAAATGAAGGTACCAATTCCAGAATATACGTAAGTGGATGAACACGGGGCGGATATTCTTCTCATAGCCTTCAAAATGACTAGACAGTTTGACAAGTTAATTTACACGATGCCAAATCCAGAGAAAGAAGGGAGAGAAAGCAACCACTTAAACTTTCTTTCTCCCTCCCCTTTTCCTTCAGGTCAAACTGATAACGGAGGAAAAGCTATCAGACAGTGCATTTTATTTTCTTTGTTTATAAACATTTTCTTCAGGAAGGCTCTTTGCGTTAAACATTGCTTGTGTGTGTGTGTGTGTGTGTGTGTGTGTGTGTGTGTGTGTGTGTGTGTGGTGTGTGTGTGTGTACCCTGTACTTTCTTGTCAGCTCGTAAAAACTATCAGCTAAACTTGGCAAAAATTATCCATTCTAGTAAAAGTACATAGCGTCTTTCTCCATAATGGTCTCTAGTTCACTTTTTCGGTCGGAATATTACAATTTTTCGACAGGTATCTATTTTCACTCCGTAACAAATCCGTGTACGTTTTCTTTTTGATTCGCGTGATGTTGGTTTTTAGTGTTATTAAATACTTATCTTTCATACTATAATTAGGTAAATTAAACTTGAAACTTGAAACATGTGTGTGTGTGTGTGTGTGTTGTGTGTGTGTGTGTGTGTGTGTGTGAGACATTTAAAAAAAAGGATTTTTTCACAGATGTGATGGAGAGTGGTGGTGTGGATCTCTCTCTCTCTCTCTCTCTCTCTCTCTCTCCCTCTCTCTCTCTCTCCCCTCTCTCTCTCTCTCTCTCTCTCTCTCTCTCTCTCTCTCTCCATTCTTTCTTTTTCTCATTTTAAATCCAGGGAAAGCGGATTTTATCTTTTTCTGCAAAGAAAAAACGGAAATCGTACAAAATTCAAATATTTGTTTTCTTCTTTGTCCACCCACAAATAAAGGTACGGTTCTGTGTGGCTGATCCAGCTATTACCAGTAGAAAGAAAAGAAAAGAAAAACGAACTGATTTTTGCTATTTCCCTTTCCCCAATCAGCAGAGCTAGACAAACGTTAATGGGTTTTTAATAATAAAAAAAAAAAAATCCATTATCAGGAGCGAAGTTGGAAACAAGTAGCTTATTTCTTTTCGTCCTGGCCCCCCCACCCTGCCCCCCTATCACCCTCACCTCTCTCTCTCTCTCTCTCTCTCTCTCTCTCTCTCTCTCCCCCCCCCCTCCCCCCCCCCCCCCCCCCCCCCCCCCCCCCCGTGTAGCGAATTCATCTTCATTGCAGGGACAGACGGGAAACATGGGTGGGGTATGGAAGGGGTAGGGTTGGAAAGAAAGGACAAGATGGGATTTGACCCCACCTGTCCCCTTACCCTTGGCTCCGTTCATTACCTCACCCTCTCACGGCCCCGAGCATCCATCGGTGGTGACAACACAGATCAAACTTCAATCATTTCTCCCCCACCGCCAGCAGTTTCGCCATCTCCCAGAGGCTTCCCAAGTCATCCATTGCCCGTGCTGAGGCACTCTACCCGACAGCGTTTCATGTTGTGAACATAGTTCTTCCCCGCTTAGAGCTCTCGGGGTCGAAGAGTCAGAAACACAGCCAGGCAAACAGACAGACAACACAGAGGTCTGAACGGATGGACAGAGAAATAGTGTACCACCTCCTGAACAATGGACAGATGGACCTACAGTTCACCATCGCCTGCACATGTCTATTACTGGAGGTAGAGGTCCTTATGATCAAGAGTCAGAGGACGGAACAGGCAGACAGATGGATGGAGCATACGTGTCTGTGTCTGTAAGACTCTGTGTGTGTGTGTGTGTGTGTGTGTGTGTGTGTGTGTGTGTGTGTGTGTGTGTGCGCGCGCGCGCGCGCGTGCACCGTTTTGTATTTTAGCCTCTTTTTACTAATGCCATGGTCTTTTTCAGTCTTGTGTGCAGCAAACAGAAATGCTTGCATGAAAGACAGATCTTCACCTTTTCTTTCAGACATTAAGGAATAGATAAAAAGCAGGCAAGAGAAACAGAGGGAGAGAGGCATATGCATGGAGAGACATAAAGAGAGAGAGAGAGAGACAGAGAGAGAGAAGAGAGAGAGAGAGAGAGAGAGAGAGAGAGAGAGAGAGAGAAGATATGTGGTAAGATGGCTGATTGGGCGGAAAGACACACAAATCTCTCTCTCTCTCTCTCTCTCTCTCTCTCTCTCTCTCTCTCTCTCTCTCTCTCTCTCTCTCTGATGCACACAACGAATATGTGAAAAAAAACAAAACAACAAAAATGAAAGTTAATATTGTAGATGCCTACCAGCCGAGAAGTCTAAAACTTTTGATTAGATTATCGATAAGATATGACAACTCAACAGTTATAAAAGTGTGCGCACGTCACATCCCTCCCCAATCTCTCTCTCTCTCTCTCTCTCTCTCTCTCTCTCTCTCTCTCTCTCTCTCTCTCTCGTAGCTTCCTTTGCTTGGCTGCCAGCAAGACGCTTTCTAACAACACAATGCAAAAAGTTGGCCAAATTTAGCTAAGTTGTTCACTATGCCGGTGCGTGGTCTACCGTCTCCTTTACAAAGTGTTCTCAATACTCTTACAAAGTGAATGTCACTGTCCTCGTTCATAGTCGAAGGTAGAGAGAACCACACCGTAGTTGTGCTCCGACTGAAACCAGCAAAGCCAGTCTTCACTGACACTGTGTGTATACCGGAGAAAGTGCCCATCACAAGTAACCTGCGACAGGAAAAGAGCCAAAGCACACAGAGAACAGAAAGTAAGTTCACAAAGCACACAGAGAACAGAAAGTAAGTTCACAAAGCACACAGAGAACAGAAAGTAAGTTCACAAAGCACACAGAGAACAGAAAGTAAGTTCACAAAGCACACACAGAGAACAGAAAGTAAGTTCACAAAGCACACAGAGAACAGAAAGTAAGTTCACAAAGCACACAGAGAACAGAAAGTAAGCTCACAAAGCACACAGAGAACAGAAAAGTAAGTTCATCTTCATTCCCCTCTGCACTCTTTCTCCCCACCCCTCTTAAGTTTATTTTACAGTGGGGAAAATACTACGGCGGTAGAAACATTTGGAAACAACGCAAACATCTGTGCTGGTGAATGTGTGCAAAGTGAAACCGCAACCCCAGTGTTTGACGCGAGCCTTTTAAACAGTGGCAGTGCTCCACAGTTCTGGAAATGAAGAGATATCCGATCATGTTGACGAGCCTGAAGAAGATTTAGACGATGTGTGCTGTGGTGTGCCAGTAAAAACACGATACAATCAACACGCAGAATGTGACACACAGATTCAGCAGACAGAAGACAACAGTACTCACGGAGCAACCAGCCCAACATTGCAGGAAGATCATGGACATGATATTGGCCATCAAATAATGATGTGTCTGAAAAACAATGTAAAAACCATAGATCGCGTTTCTTGGGAGTTTCCGTGATTATAAAGAACATGGTGTGCGTTTAAGTGCTGGTAAGGAAGGAAATCCTTGTATGGACACACATCGTTGAGACTGTAAACAAAGCAAAAAACATGTGGCTGTTACTCACTCAATAATTGTTATCTGTTTCATGTTAAACGCCTCATTACCGCAATATGGCTTCCACGTTGCCAGAAATTGTGTTTATTTACGCAATGGTTATGATTGCTTCAGTCGATTTTTATTTCCCCCCCCCCCCCCCCCCCAATTGTTAATGGGCTGTATGCTTAAAAACACAATACGTTATTTGAGTCTATCTCTCCCTCCTCACCATCTTAGGATCCATTTATCCGTGTGTCCATCACTGCATATTAATTTGATGAAGGAAATGGAGATACACATTCTAAAATAAAAATGAATGGATGAAAAACGGTGGCTGTTTTTTTCTCGCCCTCGCACCTCTCAAAATGAATATAGGGCTCTGACATGTTAATCTGCACAATGCCATAACCAGAAAAATACAGGAGGAGAAAACAACCACGAACTGATAACACTTGACTGGGTCTTTTTGGAGAATAACTATATAATTTGAGGGTAGAGCAGTAAAGACTGAAACAAAAAGGGGGGTCAAATGGTTGGTTTGGTTGTTTCAGTCTTTACTACTTTACCCTCAAATTATACAGTTAGAAAACAACCACATTTACATTCTCGTTTTTTTCTTCAGTTTAAAACTGATTACGAATGTACAGATATCAACCAGTGCGTTTCTTTTGTTTGTTAGCTAAACATATTTGCAGGAAACCACTTTACATCAAACAAAGTTTTCATTTTGCAGTTCTGAAAAGAAGGAATGCCAGATGCGGTATGGTTTTGATTTAAAACTAACGAAAAAAGACAATAGGATGCTTGGTTGTTATTGTTGTTGTTTTCAGAGTAGATAGGACATTGTGTGGGCATTTCAAGAGAAAGTAGAGCGGTAAGATATAAACATATGAAGAGAGACAGACAGACAGACAAACAGACAGGCAGAGAGACAGAGAAAGACAGACAGACAGAGCCTTTTTCAGCGAAAGGACAGACGTGATTTCTCTAGATACGGTTTTAAGATTAATCTGACTCCGCGATTAAACAGAGATAGTCATTATTTGACAAGGAGGGGAAAGGTCTAAGGAGCGGTAACTGTCCTAAGCAACGTCCTGCATACATCACATCAACTCACACGTGACTAAACGCTATTGGGATGACTTTGAAGCTGTGGAATGTCGCCTCTGGTGTCTGTTCTTCACGAAAGTGTAGATAAATGGATAGATGGAGAGAGAGAGAGATGTGCACTAGAAAGATAGATTTATAGACAGATAGATAGGTAGGTAGGTAGGTAGATGAATGGGTGGATGGACGGATAGGCAGAAAAAACAGATGGAGGCAGGCAGGCAGGCGGGCGGGCAGGTTGGTTGGTAGGTAGGTAGGTAGGTAGATGAATGGATGGATGGCTGGACAGATAGATAGATAGATAGACAGTAGATAGATAGATTTATAGACAGATGGATAGATAGGTAGTTAGGTAGATGAATGGGTGGATGGACGGATAGGTAGAAAAACAGAGAGATAGACAAATAGATAGATAGGCAGGTAAGTAGGTAGGTTGGTAGGTAGGTGGGTAGGTAATTTGATGGATGGATGGACGGATAGATGGATAGGTAGGCAGACATGCAGAAAGGTAGATAGATAAACAGATAGACCGATAGATACGTGTCTCTGTGTATGTGTGTGCGCGCACGCGTATGTGTGTTTTCATGACAAGAATATGCAAAAAACAAAGGAAAATAAAGGAGTTGTGAAGTAATGCTGTTTTGTGCCTGCTCAGAAAATCTAAACTCAGACTTTACACACAGAATGAAAATACATTGTTTGTTATAAAAGGAAACCACTAACTCGGTTGTCCCTGTACCCACTCAACACCGGACAAATCGATCATCAATGATCATGAGGGAAAGCACAAGCTGCTGGAGAATTAAAATTCACAAAAATGTAATATTCAGCCTCTAGACCCACATTTATCCTGATATGTTACAAAAATAAAAGTCTGCCTCAGTAAAGATTATTTCACTTGTGCAAACTCTCTCTCTCTCTCTCTCTCTCTCTCTCTCTCTCTCTCTCTCTCTCTCTCTCTCTCTCTCTCTCTCTCTCTCTCTCTCTCTCTCAAACATGCTTGTTTCCATTCCCTATTTCCTCTTCTTTAAAATCCAGGAAAGAGCGCCTGGTCTTTTTCCAGCAGCGCACAGAAATCGATCGTTTGTTTTCTCTCTCCACTTCCAGTTGAAAACACTGTTCAGTGCAGCTAATCCAGACAGTGCCAGCGTCCAAGAGAGAAATGAGAAAACAAATGATTTCGCTATCCCCCACCCCCACCCCCTCCCCTCTCTTCTCCACCACCTTCCGCCATTTCTGATCGTCCCCCCTCCCTCCCTGCCCCGTACTCCTTCCAGCTCTCCCGTCCATCCCCCCATCCTCCCGTCCCCGCGCCTCCTGCTCCTTTTCCTCTGCACCACATTTCTCCAAGTCAGCACCTGGTTGTGGATGGATGTCCGATGGTCAGCCAAACAGCACACAACTCTCCGGTACTTGTTACCATGAAGGGAGCGAAAGAAATCAAGAGAACAAGACGAAAGTAACAGCACTAGTGTAATGGAACAACGAGCTGCTTCATTCACTACCGCAATTGTCAATAACACGGTTGCTCCTTCTGCTGCTCCTGCTACCGTTACTTCTACAGCTATTACTTTAAATAGTGGTGCCCGCTGCTTGGGTTGTTGTTTTCTCCTTCTCCTGTTCTCCTCCTCCTGTTCCCCCGAAAAATTAGACCATTGCTGCTGCTGCTGCCACCACTGCTATTGTTATTACATTATTCCTGCTGCAACTAACGCTACTGCTGCTGCAGTTGCTGCTGCTGCTACCATTACTACTCATATTGCCATTGCTGCTACTGCTGCTGCTGCCGCTGCTGCCTACCTGCATAATTCCCGTAAATGTTATTTACTTTAATGACAGTGAAAATGAACGTGAATGTTAGGGAGTCTATTTTCTGTTCAATATATCTCGTTGCATCTGGCACGTATGCACGTGTGTGCGTTCTTGCTCACGCGCGCGTGTGTGTGTGGGTGTGTGCGTGTGTGTGTGTGGTGTGTGTGTGCGCGCGCGCGCGCGTGTGTGTGTGTACACGTCCATTTAATATGCAATATTCAGGTTTGACAGTGTTGCATTAATCTCCATTCTGACGTCTCTCTCTCTCTCTCTCTCTCTCTCTCTCTCTCTCTCTCTCTCTCTCTCTCTCTCTCTCTCTTTTGTTTATCTTGGTTTGTGTCGTTGAATTATTTCCCCTGTCATTATTTGTTTATGTGTTTCTGGAAAAAATTACTTCCTTTTGCTGATGGTCCGTACCCATTTTCATTTTATTCCCAGCCAGCGTGTACCCATTGTATACAGGTCGGTGGCCTTACAATTAAAAATTTCAGAGTTCTCTCTCTCTCTCTCTCTCTCTCTCTCTCTCTCTCTCTCTCTCTCTCTCTCTCACACACACACACACACACACACACACACACACACACACACACACACACACACACACACACACACACACATACATACATACACACACACACAAAACACGAAAGCTTTCTTCAAGCAACTTATGTATGTACTGACAACAGTCAAAAACGTATTAATCGATCACCAGTGAAATCAAATGCTTTTTTAAAGAGTTTTGTATACATACATATCTGTCTTTATCTGAAATTGTATACTTAAACATGTTCGTTTTGGAATTGTTGCTGATCTGATGTAGTTTCTATAAATGTGTCATGTATTTTTATCTATTCTCACACGTAGAGGTGGTCTTGAAATAAGAGTCTGAATCTGCAAAAGTGTCTATGACAATAGCAACGTATGAATAAAAACCGGGCAATGCTCCGTTGAGTGAGCGACAAATAAAGAATTGTCGAAACGTGTCATTACATTCCTTGCAAAAAAATAAAAAAAACAGTTTTACCAAAATGATTTAAGGACATACGATAGATGGTAGTGGGGCTTTGGTTTGTGGACGTAGCCACGTTCTTGTTACAGAAGAATGATGACACATAGATACTTTTTTTTTCAAACGCGCATAGACACACATAAACGTGCACATACCACGCATGCACGTCCACACACACACACACACACACACACACACACACACACACACACACACACACACACACACACACACGCACGCACGCACGCACGAACGCACGTACACACGCACGCACGCGCGCCACACGCACACATCATCCATCATCATCATCATCGCCATCATCATCATCATCATCATCATCATCGCCATCATCATCATCATCATCACCATCATCGGTTTGATCGTGTTCATCACCTTCAAAAGAAACACGCACTCGACTACTGAGAATGAACAATAAAGAAGAAACTCTGCATTTCTCAAACTGATTAGAACTTTACCTGTCAATAGCGTAACGGAGAACGGGGATAAGGGGAAAACCAAATGAGAATAAATTAAATACTCGCCACACCAGACACAATAATTCCTCTTAAGTCAGCCGGTTCAGACAGAACATCAGCAAACCAATCCATCTAAGTTCTACCACCTTCATTTTCTGCGAATTAATTCGAATGACTGCGACTGATTGAAAACTCGAGATCATGTAGGCTTAGCCGCGGTAAACGAAAATCTAGGGGGCAGGCGAAAAAAAAAAAAAAAGTGAATTACATTCGTCTGTGATGCAAGCTCACGATTCATCGATCGAAAGACAAAACGATAACACGGTGATTTGGGGGAGGGTGGGGGGTGAAAGTGGGTAAGAGAATGAGAGGGAGAACTAGAGGGGGGGGGGAAGGTGATGGACGAATGAAAGGTGAGGGCACAGTTAAAAAAAAAAAAAAACGCATAGAATGTCTGACACAACACTAATGACAAGTCGCAGTCATAGTCCTCAATTAGCCTTTGATTCTGCCGCTGATACTTATCAGTGGAGAGTTCGTTCGTGCATTCATTTTTAATTTCTGTGATTTGTAACGTCTGAGGCACACATATTTGTCTTGACTTTACAATCTGTCGTGCATAGTTTATGGAATAAGCACTTAATTTTGCCCCTTATTTCGCGTGCTTACACATATATTGTTTTTGCTGGTTTCTAGCCACACTGCTGTCTGGTTCAGACTTTTCACTCCCTTTTTGATTATACAGCTTGATTGTCATGTTCTAACTGATAATATGCACTCTCAGATCTCACTTTCTTTATCTGTCTCTGTCTCTGTCTGTCTGCCTGCCTGCCTGTCTGTCTGTCTCTCTTTCTCTCTCTTTCTCTCTCTCTCTCTCTCTCTCTCTCTCTCTCTCTCTCTCTTTTCACACACACACACACACACACACACACACACACACACACACACACACACACACACACACACACACACACACATCTTTCTATTCAGCGACGATCTTTCCTTCCTTCCATTATTCCATTGAAGGAAACAAAGGTGTCGAAATGAAGATAAATATGAGTGGATGACAAAGGTGAATATTTTTTCCGCAACACCCAAAATGAATACGCTATTCTGATAGGTGAACTCACACAAAGCCGAAACCAGTAAAATAAAGGAGAAAACCTCTTCTTTCTTTAGGTCAATCTGATGAAAGACATAAAGGTGTCAACCAGTCCTTTTTTTTTTTTTTTTTAAAGAATTGTCCACAGGAAACCTCTTTCCATCAAACGTTGGTTCACATTATGTACTTTTGCCAGACGTGGCGTCAGCATGAGTTGAAAACAGGCTGACAAACAAATAGGATGTATATTTTTGCAAATTCGGGAGGAAGGTCGTTGCATAGGTGTAATTTTTTTTTCCAGATATAAGAAAGAGAGAGAGAGTGCACACACACACACACACACGCACGCACGCACGCACGCACGCACGCACGCACGCACACACACACACACACACACACACACACACACACACACACACATTTTGAAGCAGGTCAGACGTGATGTCTTCCGATAAAGAAGTCTGACAGCAAGACTGCGCAGAGAATGTCATTTACAGAGCAGGGGACGGAAACATAGTCATCAAATCAGACACAACTAAAAGTATTGAAATAATTTTGGAACAATGCATTTCATATATAGATAGATAGATAGATGTGTGTGTGTGTGTGTGTGTGCGTGTGCACTGTGCACAGCGTGCATATGTGTGTGTATGTGAGAGAGAGAGAGAGAGAGAGAAAGAATGTGTGTGTGTGTGTGTGTGTGTGTGTGTGTGTGTGTGTGTGTGTGTGTGTGTGTGTGTGTGTGTTGAGTGTGTGTGTTGAGTGTGTGTTTGTCTATGTGCATGTATGGATGAGCTTGAAACAAAATACTGACAATTGATAAGAACACTTTGGACAATGATTCCAAATGTAATAATGATATTTTCCTTCGAATGTCGTCCTGCCATATTTACAGTATTTTTATGTTATGTCACATGCACGCTATATCCGACCTATATATTTATGTGTTACATAGTTTTAGATAGTTACACAGACAGATAGATAGATGATAAGTAGATAGGCAGGCAGACACATAAGTAGATAGATAGACAGACAGACAGATAGATAGATGGACAGGCAGTCAGATAGATAGATGGATAGACAGTCAGATAGATAGATAGATAGATGGACAGACAGACACACGGTCGGATAGTTAGATAGATAGATTGATTGATTGATCAATAGATAGACAGATTGATAGATAGATAGACAGATACACTGACAGTAGCGCTGACCATTTTCTGACTGTTGATATTTTTAGAGACCCCTTCCCCTCGCCCCCCTCCCCCATCACTCCTCAGCTCCCGCCCACCGCCTGTTTTTGTCCTACCGCTTTTCCTTCGTGCCTTATCTCCCCCAGTCAGCACACAGTTGTGGATGGATGTCCGATCATCAGCCACCCCGTCCTACTGCTTTTCCTTCGTGCCGCATCTCTCCCAGTCAGCATGCACACAGTTGTGGATGGATGTCCGATTGTCAGCCACCCCCGCTCACAATTCTCCGACACCGGTAACCCCCCCGGCACCAAGAGAATTCAGCAGAACTAGACAAAAGTTTCGGCGCCGAATTGATGCAACAACGAGTTGTTTCATTTCCTTCCGCACATGGTGATAACAGTATTGCTAGGGCTGCTACCATTCTTTTCTGCGGCCACCACTGATGCTGCTAGCTGTTATTGCTTCTGCTGGTAGTACTGCTGCTGTGACTGTTGTTTCCTCCTTCACCTGTTCCTCCTTCTCCTGCTCTTCTCTTCCTCCTACTATGATATTAGTACCACTGCTCCTGCTTTGCATGAAATAAAAATTCGATGTGTAAGATCTGAACCAAGATTGGCACCCGACTAGAGGGCAGGCAGCCATATGCAATCGTTTGCACCTGACCAGAAGATGGGCGCTGTGTAGAAAGAGTTAAAAGCAAACAGTTTAAACTTTTCCTCTTCACGTAACAAGCCAGTTCCAAACAGAAATAATATCCCATGCAACCACCAAAAGTTCTCCTAAACTCCCTGAGAGAAAGCTCCTCTCCTAGCGTCGCTCTCAAGCATACCTCTCACAAACTCCCCTGAAAAGAGGTAGAGTCTGGTAAACGTCCTGATGAATAATCAGACCAAACCCTAACTGATAGCAATGAAGAATCAGGGAATACATTTCTTTCACTCCTCCTCCCCTTCCCTCCCCCCCCCCCCACCCTCTCTCTCTCTCTCTCTCTCTCTCTCTCTCTCTCTCTCTCTCTCTCTCTCTCTCTCTCTCTCTCTCTCTCTCTCTCTCTCTCTCTCATGATGATGTATTGTGGCCAAAGGCCGACGTACATTAAAATTCTGAATTCTGAGTTCTCTCTTATGATGACTTCGATTTTTATCACTTGAGGGGGAAGCAGGAGAGAGATGGAGGTGGGGCTGAGGTTCAGGATTTTGTTTTTTTTTTTTTTTTTTTGGGGGGGGGGGGGGGGGGGGGGGGGGGCGGTGCGTGTTACAAAGGACAGGTTAGGATTTTACCCCCCACCTGTCCTTTCACCCAGGGCCTCGTTCATCACTTCACCCTCCCGGCAAGCCCCCAGAGTCCATCAGTGCTGACATTACAGCTCCAGCTTCAATCATTCTCTCATATCGCCGGCGCTTTCACCGCCCTGCAAAGGTTCCCAAGTCATCCAATGCCTGTGGCAAGGCCCTGCGTCTGACAGGGCGCCATCTCCCCCACATCTCTCTTCCCCACGTACAGGTCCCAAGGATCAGAAGTCAGAGACACAGACAGACATCCAGACGGACGGCGCAGACGTACAAACGGACAGAGGGGTAGATGGTGTGTCATCTCCTGCACGTATCAACTCCCAGTGTTAGAGGGTCCTAGGTCAGTCACAGGAACAGGCAGATGGCTGGAGCGTTGTGTCTATATGTGTGTGTGAGAGAACGTGCGTGCGCATCTGTGTGTATGTATGTGTACATCTGTGTGTGTGTATGTGTGTGCGTGCAACTGTGTACATATGGATATGTGTGTGGAAGCGTGTGAGTGCTTGTGCTGTTACATCTATATCAGAGTACGCACATGCAGATGTATTTAGCAATGATGTAAATCCTATTGGTCATGTTATAATGGTGCTCTGCACGCATGCGCCTGTGTGTCTGTGTCTGTGTCTGTTTAGCTTCAACGTTGGCAAATACAAGTGGTGGCCTATACATTAGCTTTACAGAACTATAATATTGGTGATACCTTCCAACCACACACACGCGCACGCACGTGCATGTGCATGCGCACGCCGCGCGCGCGCACGTGCCCGTGCACGCGCATGCATGCACTCACGCGTACACTCGCACGCACACACACGCATGTACGCACGCACGCACGCACACACCCACACATCAAAACAAATATACTCGACCTCTGAGAATAAACACGAAACGCTGCATTTCTCAAAACTAATTAAAACTTTCCCTTCCAGAAGCGTAACAGAGAGAGCGGAAAAAGCCAGGAGAGGACAAACTAAAATAAACGCTCACCACACCAGACACAGGAAGTCCTCATAGCTGGCCGTTTCAGGCAGAACATCAGCAAACCAATCCATCTTTCAAAGTTCTACCACTATCATTCTCCGCAAAGCAGTTCGTTGAAGTTGCGCTGATTGAAAACTGGAGATTGTGTAAGTTTATCCGGCGTAAATAAAACTCTTGGAGGAAAGGTAGTAAACTGTGAGTTACATTCGTAGGTGATGTAAGCTGATGGATTCACTGATCAAAAGAAAAAGGATGACTTTGGAATTAGACGGGGAGGGGGGGGTCAGAGAGAGTAGCTGAGAAATGGGAGGCTGAATTACAGGGAGGAGAGAACAATGAAGGGAGGAGAGGAGGGTGAAACAGACACATAAAGAGGACCCGGGAAAAGCAGAGAATGTTGTGCACAAATGCGTGTGCGCAGCACTCCGTTATTGATGACCAGACACAGTCATAGTCCACAGTTAGCAATTGACTCTTACTTTTATAATCATCTGGGGAATATGGTTTTGTGTGGTGTGTTTGTTTTGTCTGATATTAGTTGCATCTTAAGAAGATATGTTTGTAAAAAAAAAGTTACGTTGTGTTTTGTTAATAATATAAACGCTCTACTTTGTGCATAGTTGCCTGTGACTTTATGCATTCGTTGGTATGTGTGTGTGTGTGTGTGTGTGTGTGTGTGTGTGTGTGTGTGTGTGTGTGTGTGTGCGTGTGTGTGTGTGTGTGTGTATGTGTGTGTGTGTGTGATGTGTGTTTGGATGAATGTGTGCGTGCTGTGTGTGTGAGTGTGTGTGTGTGTGTGTGTGTGTGTGTGTGTGTGTGTGTGTGTGTGTGTGTGTGTTTAAATCGTATATAGCGAGGGATGCCTGGTCTTAAATAATCATTTTTATTATTCTAATCTTACTTAACTGAATATATTTAAATAGAGCATGTTGCTTGCTTTTAATGATGCTCTTTTTTGCAGTTTTAGGTTCCATGCTTTAGAGAGAGTGGATGTGCACTGTACCTGCGTACGCACATGTGTTTGTACGTATGTGTGTGTGATGTGTGTGTATGTGTCTGTGCTGTGTGTGTGTGTGTGTGTGTGTGTGTGTGTGTGTGTGTGTGTGTGTGTGTGTGTGTGTGCGTGTATGTGTGTGGGCGGGTGAGTGGGTGGAGTGCCTGTGTGGGAAAATGTTTGTGCTTGCATGAAGATATTTTACTGATGGCATTAATTTTCTATTGATTTTTACACAGGCAGTTTACGCCTTTTTTCTTTTTCTGTGTTTGTGTACTGTCCTGGTATATGGTTGCTATGCTGTCGAAAACGAATTTTCCATCTTTTGGACAAATAAAATTGCTATCCTGTTATCCTGTTAAATGACATGTAAGCAAGTAGTAAAGTGTAAGCCATCATTCCGCTGGCTGCATGTTGCATTCCTGATGTTGTTGAAAGATCTCTACAAGTAACTCGCTTGCTGTCGTTATTATAGTGCTCTAGCGTTTTGGCACGCACACTGTGCATGAGCCTATGTGTTTGTGTGAGATGTGGAGGTATAAGTAGACGGACAGTCAGACACATAGAAAGGGAGACAGAGAGAAAGACAGAGAGATAGCCACAAGAGAAGGAAAATAGATAGATAGATAGACAGACAGACAGACAGATAGATAGATGGATGGATGTCCTGGAAAATACATTAGTGTAGGCAAACAATCTCTTCATCATCATAACATGGCTTAGCAAATTGTTTGTTTGTTTTTCTTAATTAAAAATGGAAGGGTACAGAGAGGGGTGGGGAGAGGAAAGGGAATGATAAAAAGGTTTTAAAGCTTTCTGGCGAACATTTCGTCTCAAAGAGAACTATTTGCGTACATACATTTACGCGCAATCCCATGCACAAAAAAGGGCGTGCATATGCGTGCGACCACACGTAAAGACATACTTACACACCATTCGCACACACATATGCGCGAAGAGAAAGAGATAGAGTCAAACACAGACTGTGTGTGTACATATGTGTGTGTGTGTGTGTGTGTGTGTGTGTGTGTGTGTGTGTGTGTGTGTGTGTGTGTGTGTTTGTGTTTGTGTGCGTGCGTGCGCGTGTGTGTGTGCGTGCGCGCGCGTGTGTGTGTCTATATGTGTGAGTGTATGGATGAGAGAGAGAGACAGAGATAGAGTGTGTGTGTGTGTGTGTGTGTGTGTGTGTGTGTGTGTGTGTGTGTGTGTGTGTGTGTGTGTGTGTCTGTGTGTTTGTTTGTGTCAGTGAAAAACCAAAGAAAATAGAAGAAATGGAGGACGCGAGGCATTACTGTTCTGTGGCAATTGTCAGAGGGGCTACTCTCAGAACCTTCACGGACAGAAACATAAATGATTGTCTTGAAAGTAAACCAGTTTCTTCCCTCTCTCTTTCTCTCTCTCTCTCTCTTCTACGTCCAAATTCACCACCCCTCCCAACCCCCCTTCTTCTCCTTCTCAACCATTTTCTTCTTCGCACTCCAGCACCTCCCACATTGATCCACGAGCCGCCCGTCCTTCTCCCACGGCCTCCTGTCACCTCCCCCCCCGTCTGTTTTTCTTCTCACCCCCCCCCTCACCCCCCTCCCACCCGCTCCCCCCAGTCTTTCTCCTCCCCTGAATTCGCCTCTTTCTGTCTCTAGTATTCTTCCCGCCCGCGCTGTCCCCCACCCCCCCCCGCCTCAGCTTCCCGACCCTCACCCCGCCGCCCCACCCGCCGCAGCCCCAGGTCACCGGCCGTCCCTGGCTGTGACCACAGAAAGCAACACGCCCCCGAACCCCCTCCCCGACACGCCCCTCACCCCCCACGTTCGACCGCCCGCCTCTCACGCCAACCCCCCATCCGGCCTCGCCCTCCCCCTCCCGCACCGCCTCCCCCGCACCATCCCTCAACCCGGCGCCGCACCAACCCATACTCCCTCCCGCCCGCTGCACACGCCGATGCGCCCCCGCCCCCCCCAAGTCCCCCCCCCCTCTTCTCTCGCGAGATCGTAGTCGCAAATAAGATCCTCACAGGCTGCGCGCATCAATCTTTCTCTTGCCACCAGGGAGTAAGCCACACGCACCAGTCCCCCAGGCCCCTTCTGCTTCTTCTGGTCCTTCGGTTTTTTCTCCCCATCCGCCTCCCCGCTCCACGCCATTTCGCCCCGCTCACAGCCTTCATCTTCACTCCCGCGCCCACCACCCCCCCCCCCCCCCCCACGCGCGGTCGCCCCCCGCGGATCCGGCCGCGCCCCGCCGCCCCCCCCTCCCTCCACCGCTCCGCACCCAGCCCCCCCCCCGCAGGAGCCCCCCCCCCTACCCCCCACTCACGCCACCCCCCGCCGCCTTCCCGTCCTACCCTCCGGATCGTCCATCCCGCCACCCCCCCGGCCGCCCCCAGCGGCCCGACCCTGCTTCTCTCCCGCCGGTCCATCTGCTCCCCCCTCGGCAGCCTCTACTCCCCCGCTCAATACCCCCTTCCCATGGTCCCCCCCTCCCTACCCCACCCCCCGACCCCCCCCTCCCTCCCCCTCCCCACCCCTCCAGACACCCCTCGTTGCCCGGGCCCCCGCCCCTCTTCTCACGAGCCACTGTCCCCAACCCCGCCCGGCCCCGGCCCCGCCCTTACCCTCGCTCCACGCCCAGGCGCGCGCCCCCCCCCGTCCCCCTCGCTTCCCGGCCCAACCCATCGGCCCGCCCGCGCCCTTCCCATACCCTCCCCCACGACCTCCTCCACGCCCCCCCCCGACGAACCCCCTCCCTCATCTCCATTCACCTCTACCAAAGCCCCAACTCAGGTCCATCACTCCCCTACGCCCCTCAACCCGCCACCACCCCCTTCCCACCACCCTGCCTTCCTCCCTCATCCCCGAACACTCCCCCTCTCTCAAACCTCGCATAAGTGACATTCCCCCCTCTTTCTCCGTTCCTACCCGAATCCAGGACTCACTGTCGTAGCATCCTCTCCGCTATCTTCTCGTTCTCTTCTCCCCCGCTAACAGAACCACAAGACCGGTCCTTCTTCTCTCTCCCTTGTTCTCTCGCTTCTCTTCCACTCGTTCCCATTCTCAACAAAACATCGCATCCCGGCTTTCCTCCCCCCTCCACCCACCATCCCCCCCCCCATTCACCTCCGTCCTCACCACCCGCCACCCCAGCCCCCCCACCACTCCACCCCGCCCCCCCGGATCCCCCCTCGCCCCATAGATCCGCCTGGCTTCTTGTCACCCACCCTCCCCCCCCCACTCACAGAACCTCGGAGTCCCGACAGCCGCACCCGTCCTCGCACTCCCAGAACCACCACCCCCCGCCGTGCTCCCCAGCCCCCGACCCCCACCCCCACGCCCCCCCACTCACCACCTCTAATGCCCTCTTCTTTCCGGCGTCACACCCCCCGCCGCCCCGCCCACCACCAGCGCTCCCCCTGCGCACCTCCTCCGCTCAGACACCATCCCGCCCCCCCCTCCTAGTATCTCTTCTCTTCCTGCTATTCTCTTTCGTGGCCCCCCCCCCCGCCCCTTCGTTCTCCCACCGACTCCACCCTCAGCACTTCCCATCAGGCCCCCCGCTTCCCCCACCACACCCCCCCCCCCCACCCCAACCCTGACACCCAATTTCCCCCACAACCCTCCATCTACTTGTATAACAACGCGCCTTCGCCACCCGCGGACTCCCCACTCGGCACCCCATCCTCGACCCCCGCGATACGCCCTTCCACCGTACCACCTGCCTCTCTTCACCTCCTCCTTCTATTCTTCACTATCACCGGGTCTCGTTATACCACATAATGCCTTCTTCTCTCCAACCGCGCCCACCTCCCCGCTCCCCCCCGCGCCTCTTCTCGCTCCCGCCACCCCGACACCTTCCCCCTCCTCTCTCCCCGTCACTCCCCCCGTGCCGTGCCGCCCCCCCCCCCGCCGCGCCACCACCCCGACCCAGCCCGCCCTACCCCCGATCCCCGCTGGCCCGCCCCCCCCGCACCCATCGCAGGGTCCCCCTGCCTCAGGAACCCTCGACCGCCCTCTCTCTCCCACCACCAGGAGAATCTGAGTTCGCCCCCCTCCTCCCCCCCCACGCCACCCCACACGCAACCCCGCCAGCCCCGCCCCCCACTCCCGCTCTCTCGCCCCTCCTACCTCGCAACCGCCCCCCCCCACACCGTCCCGTACCCTCCAGGCGCCCTTCACACCCCTCACCCCGCCCTCAATCCGGCCCCAACAGCTCCCCCCCCCACACCCGCGCTCCCCCCCGACTGCACAGCCTCCACCCGCTCCACCCACCGGCCCCATCAGCACCCACCCCCCTCCCTCGCTCCTCTTCCCCCCTCCCCCCCAACTCCCCCCCTCCATCCCGTCTCCACGCCCATGCCCAGCCCCAGTCCACGCCCCCCATCCACACTCACGCAACACCACCCGTCTTCTTCACCCGGTCGCGCCGGAGCCCCCCCGCCCCCTGCCCCAACACGCCTTCACCTCCTCCGTTGAGCGGCGACCCCCTCCTCCTCACCCGCCTTCCGCTGCCCCCTTTCTTCTTCCCGCCTCCAAACCGTTCCTTTGCCCCCCCCACACCTACCTCTCTCTTCCTTCCCCCCCTGGCCCCGACCCGTCCCCACCCCTTTCGCGCCCCCAGCCCCATCTTTTGCCCCGACCCCCGCTCCGATCTCTCCTTCCCCGCCCAAAACTCCCCCCCTTCGACACTTCCCCTCAAAGTCATCCACACTCGACGACATTCCCCGTCTCGCCCGGCCCCACCCGCCCCACCCGGCCACAATCTCCCCCCACCCCCCACCCCCCCCCACCCCCCCCTCGCCTCCTCTCTCCCTCCCCCGACGCCCCCGCCGCCCCGCCCACCCCTCGTTTACTATCGGCTGTATGCTGGCACACCAAAAGAAAAGCCGCCTTCCCCCCAAACCCTTCATCCCCCCGTCCCCCCACCTGCTTTTCTCTATAACCCCCCCACACCCTACCGCGCCCCGTCCACACCGCTCCAATCCCCTTTTCCCCCCGCCCCCTCGCCCATCCTCTGCGCCACCCTCATCCCAAGCCCCCCGCCTCCTAACCTAACCACCACTCCTCCTGCCCCATCTTTCTTCCCCCTCCGCCCCCCCCTCCCCACCACTACCCCCCCCAACCTATCCCCCCCCCGCCCACCCCCTTCCTCCCCCTCGCCCCCAATACCGCCACCTGACCACACAGCCTCACGCTGGTCATTCTACAATAAATCTCCCCCCCGCTCCCTCACCCCCCCCCGTCGCAGTCACCCCCACCCACTGCCGCTCCCGCCCTCATAACCACCCTCCCCCCGGACACCCCTCCAAGGTCCCGTCCCCCTCTATCCCGCCCACCTCCCCCCCCCCGCCCCCTGCCCTCTTTCTTCCGCGATCCTGCCTTC